>JAOUQZ010055831.1:0-21653 GCA_028564935.1 Neosilurus hyrtlii
TCACACCGCCTCATTCCGCCACGCCAAACACAAAAACAGTACAGAACTCAGCAAACACATCTGGAACCTCAAAGACATCAAAATTGAGAATATTTGGACTATGAAGAGCGACAGCCGCGAATTGCCATTCACATCAGTTGCTTTTCTATCACACCTCTAGTGTAATCACCCCCTTAAAGCTCTGTGAAGTATATACCCTACATTATTAATACTATTATTATTTTTAAGCACATTGCAAGGGAAACATCCCATCTTTAAAATGTCCTGTGGTAAGATCAGATAAATGAATAAAGGAAAAGTAATCATATTTAATATACAGTGTATATATAGTGTAATAATACTGCATGTGAGGATACATGATGCTACTGGATGATACACCCACTGATGGTAAAATGCTACACACTAGCAGACTCATATTTTTGTATTAATATGAAATATTAATATGATTAATATGGTCAACATGCAATAGTTTTATAGTGTTATATGATTCAGGGAATCCTTCTGGGATTCTATAAGAAGGGAGAGTATTCTGGTACTATGGATAATAAGGAAATACCCTGAGCAACCACAAAAGCAGTTTGAATATCAGCAAAATTAGTGGATATTCCTATTGTTTTACAACAACTTGGACATGAAACCCTTTCTTAAACAATTATTTTAGCATGAATAGATTGTGTTTATTGATATTTGAACTTGATCATGCTGTTATGCTTTGAAGGGTGTATTTTTGGTGATATCGCATTTTCGTCCCCGTAAGCCTTACCTTGGCTCTTACTCAAAACACTACCGCGCGACCTAATCTGTATTGTGCTGGAGCGGGTCCCAAATAACTATTCATGGGTGGAAAAATACATGATGCATGACTATTCCAAATTGCAAGAGGGATTAAATGTGAAAAATTAAATTTTATACTATTTTTCCTAAATGTACAACAATCTTTATCAGAGACCTATTTTTCTGAGCTTTTTGAGACAATTAAAAAACAAATTAATCAAATTTAGTTCAATAATTTTCATTTTACCCTGTGTACCCTGCCCCTGCCTAGAGTTGGCTGAGAGGAGTGCCAGCCTCCCCACGACCCTAATTAGGATTAAGCGGCTTAGAAAATGAATAATTAAATAATTTCAAAAACATATTCAGAAATATACATTTGCGATAAATCTGCATCGTGTCACTGATCCTCTGAATGACTTTTTCAGAAGTGGATTATCTGTAAGTTAATATTGCAGCTAAGATAAGAGAGAATACACTCTATGTGATTAGTAGTGACCCAGCACGCATCTGTCCATTGAGACCATTTAAAATATCAAGTACTCCTGAGGATTCTGCTGGAATCTTTGGTCTTCTAATGAATACTTTAAATGTTTTTTTTCTAAGAAACTCTTTTTTTTTCTACTGGAGAACATCAGGGCTATTGGTTCTGACATTTGGTTTGTATGAACCACCATGGCTTTGGGTCAAGGATGCATAATCCACAGGGTTCATCTTTCCAGTGTGCTACTACTGACCTTCTGGAAATCTGATAATAATAAAAAGTTTGATTAAAAAAAAAATAGAGTTTAGTATAAATATTCAGTATAAAAACAAAATGTCATGTTGTAACCTGGGCTTGTAAGCAGGCCAGCCATGAATCATTCTGTAAAAACGACAAAGTTTCAACTTATCAAACACTCAGCAAATGGGTGGCACGGTGGTGCAGTGGTTAGCACATCTATTTTCTAAGCCACTTGATCCTTATTAGGGTTGCAGGGAGGCTGGCGCCCATCTCAGCCAACTCTGGTTGAGGGCGGGGTACACCTCGCCAAGTCAACGCAGGGCCAACTCACATGCAACCATTCACACTCACAAACACACCTATGGGTGAACATTGGAACAGCCAGTCAACCTATTGTGCATGTTTTTGGACTGGGGGAGGAAACCGGCCTACCTTGGAGGAAACCCATGCAAGCACGGGGAGAACATGCAAACTTCACACAGGCTCCCCGGCCCTGGGAATTGAATCCAGGCCCTTCTTGCTTTGAGTTAAATGTACTAACAACTGCGCCACTATGTCGCCTTCACTGAAACTGTGATGCTCCGATTCCTTGATTTCAACGTTCTGAAGATACTTGTGTTGACAGAGGTTTGTCTGTATGTTGTGTTTTGACGCCCCTTCCTTAAACGTGTTGCCTTTACATATACTGATATTTGCAGAATACTACAGAAATACTTTACGTGGTATATATTTATCTATTTTAGGATAACCATGCTGATGATGTCACTGTTCCTTCTATGCACAATCCAGTGTGGATATGGTGAGATTTCTAAAATACATATAAATCTTAAAAAACATGGATAAAGATTTTTTTTTATTACAGTATTTTTCTCTTTGTTTATAGTGCAAAGCAGTTATGTGTTCTGCCCAGATCTGATCGGTGAGTTAATTACCATCCTGTCCACTTTATTAAGAACATCTGCATATTCATGTAGATATCAGATCAGAAATCAAATCGGCCAGTGTCTTTCTGAAACCATTTGTCTACTTCTGTACACGAGTGTTAATAGCTCGTGCACTGAGCACTATGATATTAATAACATCACCATCTTTTTTATTTCTCCTGAAATCATATCGCTTTTTCTGTTTCTTAACACTTGATCTCAGACTTTTCCACGTTCTACCAATCTGTGTTGCACTGCCAAGTTATCACACATGCCTAAGATCGTTTCTCCAGTCACGCCATCTCATTGTTATTAAAGTTAATGTAAACAGATACAGAACCAAGACAAGATGTAGAACAGATGAATAAGAGATATGAAGCCCATACGCTGGGATGATTTCTCCAGGAAACACCAGGACATACATCCAATATGAACTGATAATGGAAGATAAAACACATCAGATACACCCTAGTGACTAGGGAACTTTAATTATAATTTTTATTTTTTTTATTTTGATATACTGGATTAATCCTGCAAGGAAAATTTAGCTTCTGCATTTAACCTATCCAAAGTGAGCACACACACTTGGAGCAGTGGGCTGCCACACATTACAATGCCCGGAGAACAGTTGGGGGTTAGGTACCTTGCTCAAAGGCACTTCAGCCATGAAGATGGAGGAAGGAAAGGTGCTGCTCACTCCCCACACATTTTTCCTGCTGGTTTGGGAATCGAACCTGCAACCTTTAGTCGCCAAACAGGTTTCTCTAACAATTAGGCAATGGCTGCCCCCAAGATAGGATATCTTCTTAATATTTTTGTTTGTTTTTCTATCAAATACTCTACATGAAGACTTTTTAGAAATACATTTACATATAATACTGAACAGTCACCAGCTCCAGGTGAGTAATACTATACACTGTGAGGTTACATTCAAGTGTATGCATTTAATCAAGAAAACCTGACCATACCCCCCCCCCCCCCCCCCCCCCCCCCCCCCCCCCCCCCCCCCCCCCCCCTTTCTCTCTCTCTCTCGGCAGACTGTGTTGGGGAGCAGTTCAACTGGCTTTATTCAATGTTTGATAATCTGCCATCTTTAGTGGAGTTTGCAGTGTGGATGCGCTGTGAGACTGGTTTATGTCCAAATGATTTTCAAGGCCAGAGACACTACTGCAGCTACCTAAGCATCGAGAACAGAACACATCCTCCAACACCCAGCGATCCACTCGACGGGTGAGGCAGAGCATGGGGATGGAGCAGTAAAATTAGACACAGAACAATTTTTTGGAAGATTAAAAGACAAAGATGAGGCAGTGGGCAGTGGGGGGGTCAGTGGTTAAGACCGTAACCATCAATTACTCTGTTGTATGAAAATATTAATTGTTAGTCGCTCTGGATAAGAGCATCTGCCAAATGCCATAATTGTAAGATGAGCACATTAATGTTGTAAGTAATGAATCAATTTTGTGTGTATGTGTGTGTGTAAGTGTAGGTGCTGCTTTGTTCATCAAAGATGTTATCGTGAACTAGAATATTTAGGGTGCAGAAAGACTCGACCAACACACACCAATTACACCTGCTCCCATCTCAGCAACAACAGTTGTGGTACACACACACACACACATCATTTAAATTCATTAGGATTGGTTAATCTCGTATTTTGTTCAGATTGACAGATTAAATTTGATTTAGTGGTGTGATTTTTGACTTGTCTTTATTTTTGACTACTTTAGATTCACTTGAATCGTGCGAACAAGGATTCTGTCTGTGTGACCGAGAAGTCATAGCCTGCATTGGCAACAACTCTCACTTTGTCCTTTCAAATGACTTAAAGAGCCCAGAACTCACAGGTAAGAGCGATGGATTTCTAGTGGGTGCCATATATGACAAAATCATAAAATGGGAGATTATTGTCTTCGTTCAATGATATCAATCATACATGCGTTAAATAATTTAGTATTCAACTCCTCATCCAATCCTCCAATATTGATGTGGACACTGTTAATGACATCATCGATGCTAACATTAGCATCTTCTTAGAAAAGAAGACTGCAGCCTGTACTACAACCACCGAGGAATTTATCTTCTCAGTGTTGTTGGAAAAGCTTTTGTGGAGATCATCCTTCATAGGCTCCAGGTCCTCGCTGAACATCTCAATCTGAATAGCCTAAAAGGTGGAAGTACAACTGATGGTATCTTTACATTATGTCAAATTATGGAAAAAAGCAGAGAACACTAAAGGGATTTATAAAAACAGTCCTTACAAATGGTTAGCACTCATTTTTGCCCAGAAGTAAAATGCAAGTGAACAAGCAGATCTATTCAGCAACTGTAGAGATCTAATTACAATGATAAAGTTTACAATCAGTGTGTAATCCCGGTTCATTTGCATGGCAGTGAAACATGGACCCTTCATCAAAATCATGTAAAGCTCTTAAGACGTCATCTTAGGTCTACAGGTAAAGGTAAGGTAAGTCTGTTGGGCTTTTACACCCGAGCCAACTGGCTCATCACGCCAGAGCTTATCCCCGGTTTCCGACTAAGAGTTCAACTCCTCCTGGATGGGATGCTTGTTCATCGCAGGTTACCTTCCAGGTATTTTTTTAATGGTATCCATTTATACTGCTGGGTGGACAGATGAACACTTGTGGTTAAGACCATGCCCAGGGATCTTAGCATGGTGGGGGTCTAACAGGGATTCGAACCCATGATCTCTCGATCATGAGCCCAACATACTAACCACTACACCACCGGCCCCAGATCATAAGTCTGTACTGCGAATCAAAGGGGATGCTTGAATGAGGAGGTTCTAGAAAAAGCCAACGTAAAAGATTTAGATATTAAATTTGTCAGACCTCAGTTGGGTGGGATACATTTGCTGTAAGGATGATGACCAGCTAAACTTTATTACCCCTACCAAGGGGGAAGTTATGGGAAGTTATGTTTTGTGTGTGTGCGTGTGTGTGTTTGTGTGTGTGTGAGACCACGATAACTTGAAAACTAATGAACAGATTTCCACAAAATTGTAACCAAATGTAGGTCTTGGGCCAATGAAGCACTGATCACATTTTAATACGAAATATCCAGAAATTCCTGGATTGAAAAGTTTGGTGGAGGTCTGCACTCTCTGAGTGCATTTCTGATTATATGGTGATTTGGCTGATGGAACAAGAAATGTTGGTTGGCCACTGTGTCGCTACAGTGACACTTGCAAAAGCGTTCTCAAGTGTAGGGAAGCTCTGTTTGTGGAGTCCTGTGGTTAACAATCACGGCCAGTGGAGAGACCGAATCCTTAACATCTGCCACAAGACTGACATTATAAGCAAAGAGGAGCAAGAAAGAAAGCATGCAAAGTGCCATAATAGACCCAAAATTACCAACTGAATTGGGTGTGAATCATATGGTACATTTACCGTGTTTCATGTGTAGTGTATTCTGCAAGTAGACTTGAATCTTGAACGTGTGAATAAATTGCGAAAAAGCCGATGGAATTATAAAAACAAAAACAAATTAATAAAGACAAAGAACGCAAACCTCTACCAAGCCCAACCACCCCCCATGTGAACCAAAATTTAAAAAATCATCTGATCTTACAATGTTAAAGACGCCTTTAAACTTGCTTAGTATCTATTAAAGGGAGCTGAAATTCAGTGCCTGTTTACTGAATCAGAAACCTTTCAGTTACAGTTTGTGGATGTTTCTTACACTATTAGTCAAGTCAAGTCAAGTCAAGTCAGTTTTATTTGTGTAGCGCTTTTTACAATTGACATTGTCACAAAGCAGCTTTACATAGCAAAATTAAATTAGGGAGGAATCTAAACATTTTCTCTACAACTCTATTAGAGACGTTACAACACCGTCTCACCTACAAAAGTTTAAAATATTCAATTCCTTCTACTGTATAAGTAAAAGCAAGTGTCGTCATACCTGACATTATGTCGAGATATAAGAATTCGAAACGTGTTAATGGGATGATTTGTTAAATTTAATTTGCTGTCAAATGCGCAGATCAGATCCGGATGAAACCTGGTCTGACACTGAGGCTCCTGATCCTGAATGTACAGCACACATTTCATTGAGATCAGATGTGTTTTGACAGAAATATGATGATATATTTCGTTTTAATTCACAAACAATCCAACCCACGCCAAGGATAATGTCTCCTCTGTGGTGGAGGAAATAAACAAGCTCCCAGATTTTTGACAGGGCGAAGCCAGAAGGAGGCTTGCAAACCCGTTTTCTTATTTACATTCTTGTCTCCTTTTTCTCTGACAGGTCCTCATTATAATGACACCATCATCAGTGAAGCTCCCAACAGAACAGGTTGCATGCACGCACACACACACACACACACACACACACACACACAAAACTGTCAGCCCAAGGAAATGAAATCAATGACCTTTAAATAGGAGGGATATTTTTAGAGTACATAAAGAGCTTCATTAATCACACCCAGGAAAAACACTTCATAATTAAATAAGCAATTCCTCATATTTTAGCACTATATTACACCACACTGCTTCATTCAGTACATTGTTGTCAGATGAGAGATGTGGTGGTTAGTACGTCTGCCTCATAGCACGAAGGTCCTGGGTTCGAGTGCCAGGCTCGGCAAGGGTGTTCCTGTGTGGAGTTTGCATGTTCTCCTCATGCTTGCATTGGTTTCCTCCAGGTACTCTGGTTGTCTCCTACAGTACAAACACATGCACATTAGGCTACATAATTGTCCCTAGGTGTGAGTGTGAATGGATGGGTATGTGTTGGCCCTGCGATGGACTGGTGAGCCCTTCACTGTGTACCCCGTCTTCACAGTACATAAAAGACTTTCTATCAATACATACGAACATTCGGCGGTCATCTGTGAGAAACACTCTGGCTCCTGCCCTGAAGCAGAAATACAACCAGGAAAGAACATCGCAGATAGAAGCTTCGACGCGATGGCACCAGTACTTTGGGGAAAGCTCTACCGGTTGACATTCACAAGATAGACAATCTCGAAAGCTTCAAGAAAAAACTCCAAACGCATTATTTCTCGACAGCTTTCAGTGACCTTATACACTAATGGATTTTATGCAGATATATTCAGAAGTGCATAATGGACAATACTTGATTGTTTTTTTAATGTTTTTAATATCTAATGTTTTTATCAAGCTACGGTTTTATATAATATCGTTTGATAGTATATTATTATGAAAACTATGGTTATAAAGAGTGCTATATAAATTTATGAAAGTTTAAAAGTTTAAGTTCAGCTGTCAGGAGAAGGAAAAATTTAAAAACACATTTAAATAAAACTATAATGTCCTTGAAAGTATATTTATCTTATTATTCTCTCTCTCTATCAGAATGGATAAAAGCATCACCAGAGACGTCAGGCATGAATATAATGCTAAATGGTAAGAAACATAAAAGGTTCTTCACTAAAATATATAAATATGAGGAATTTTATAACAGCTGTACCTCTCTCATTTTACATCTCAGAACTGGACATTACACTGAATAGAACTTTCAGAAACTTCACCAAGGAATTTTTACTGACGAACCCTCTGATGAACCAGAGTCACAGTGCAGGGTATGCTGGGATACCTCTATCAGGTAAAGGGGGGCTGTGAATTTTATGGAAGAGGAAGGCACAAGAAAAGTAGATATAGAAAATAAATTAAAAAGGCTCCCAAGTGGCGTATCAACAAGGTGCATGACTATCAACCTGGAGAACGCAAGTTCGATCCCAGGTTGATACCACAGCCATGCGTGTCCACGGGAGCTAATTGGCCAAGAAAATGGAAAAAAAAAAAAGTATTCCAGTGGACGGTAATTAAAATCTATATAAACAGCCAACAGCTGGGAAAGGAAGGGAACTGAAATCAGAACTACACTAACAAAATATTTCACTTATTATTTATTCATTTTCTGAACCGCTTAATCCTAATTAGGGTCACAGGGAGGCTGGCGCCCATCTCAGCCGACAGAGTACACCCTGGACAGCTTGCCAGGCCATTGCAGAGCTATTTAATTTATTAATTTTATTTAAATTTGAATATCGCTTCCATCTGAGTGGAATGATAAATCAAATCATATATTGCATCATCACTGGAACCCAGGGTCAAACACGGGTTAGAGTTTCACTCACTGCTTCAATGCCACAATCACTTCAATTTAGCAAATCTATTTTAGTCTGTAAAACTGTCTGCAGCGATGTTAATTTACCAGGTTAAAAAGGCTATACTAATAAAACTGAATTAAATTGAATTATTTGTTCCTGTTAGTGCGAATACTCTTTAGAGATTATACACTGACCGGCCAAGAAAAAAAGTCGTACCTTTAGCCTTGCTCACAGCATGTAATAGTCATGCCATCGTTTCAACAAACTTAAGCAACATAACATTTATTTTCATCTAATGTCGGGTTCATTTCTAACCAATGTCTTGAATTGATGAGAGAAAAACTGAACCACTCCAGAAAGTCTTCTCCGGCACATCCCAAACACTTTCAATAAGGTAAAGGTCAGGGCTCTGGGGTGCGTAGAGTTTATCCCAAATACTTCCTAAGTTTTCTAATCAAATTTCCATGCAGTCATTTATATTTTTTGGGGTAAGGTGGTCTACTCTAAGGGTTAAGGTACTGGGTTCATGATCAAGAGGTCATGGGTTCGAATCTCTGTTAGACCCCACCGTGCTAAGACCCCTGGGTAAGGTCTTAACTACAAGTGTGCCTCTGTCCACCCAGCAGTATAAAAAGGTACCAGTAAAAATACTGGGAAGGTAACCTGCGATGAACTAGCGACCCAGGAGGAGTCGAAATCCTAGTCGCTTCATTCTACAGAAACCGAATATAAGCTCTGGCCTGATAAGGCAGTAGACTCGGGTGTTGAAAAAAAAAAAATAAAATAAAATTTAAAAAATAAAAGAGCCCAATAGACTTACCTCACCATTTATATTTGGGTCAGAAAACATCACAGAAAAAAGTGTGAAACCATCCAGTTTTCAAAAAACTTTCCACCACCTAGTCTGGTCTAATAAATATACATACATACACACTATATATATATATATATATATATATATATATGAATTAAAACTGGAGAAAACAATTGACATGAATAAAAAAAATGGAAATGAAAGAAATGAGCTGCAAGTGATTTATTTAGATAAACAGTTGTTCAGGTTGTACTCTTCCTTCACCCAGCATTGGCTTAGATATGCTCCAGCATCCCTGCAACCCTAGTAGGTTTAAGCAGTTTGGAAAACAAATGAATGACCTGCATATTCATAAACCAGAGAAGTGTTTGCCAAAACAGAACGCAAAAGAACGGGGCCTATTAAAAACTCATCGTGCGAGTGCAGATTACAGTTACTGTAATTTCCTGAATGAAAGTTTGCTACGGTTCCGCTTTGCACTAAACCTGTATTTAATGCTTTTACATGGTGATGCTGTTGTTACTGACAGATAAGGAGAAAACAGATTTAACATCAGTGACAGAGCCACAGAAGCCCCACGATGCGTATCCTGAAATACAAACGTCCACAGTTCACTCAGTGACACCTCAGCTGGACTCCATCACTGCGGTTCTACCTGCACCATCACACACCCAGACAAATAATTTAACAAAAGAGACGCAGAATGATGGAGGCGATGATGAGAAGCTTCAGAAGGACAAGATGCTGCTCCAAATTACAGCAGTGACCTTTGACCCTACAGCTCCACACACATGGGGCAGCCCTGATGGAAACCCTGCAGTGTATTTGGACCTGAACACTTCAGTGACAAACGGCAGAGAAATGGAGAGCAAGAAGGAGTCAAAGAAGGATGACAGTGAAGCCAGAATGTCACAAGGCAATCATATCCCCCTGGTATCCACTCCATCTGGGCCAGCAACCAATCAAATCCTGTTTCAGTCAGTAACCATGCCCCCGCCAGCCAAACAAAATACTGCAAATACACACACTTTGACACCACTCAAGAGGGATGAAAGCAGGGAAAAGATAAACAGTGAGGATGAACAGATGACAGAAATGTTACAGGTCACCATCCCAACCAAGGAGCAGGTCAAATTGTTTGAGATCCAGAAACCTGCTCAAACACTCACACAGCATCTCTCAGAGTACGACAAGGTGACAGACACTGAGAGTCAGGATGATGAAGAACACAGTGATGAACAGAATCTGCAGATGAGTGCAGAAATTCAGGATAGCATTGCTGGTCACGTGACTGCACTGAATGCCATCAGCCGCACACCCAGGAGCTCTCACCACGTCTTATCTAAAACTCCTACACAGCACACAGAGGTTAAGGCGGACATCGCATCACAAGCGACCTCACCATCATCTCACAGACTCACCACACCCACTTCACTAAGCAGCCGATTCACACCAAGCACATCACAAACACCGACAAGCTTCACAAAATCACCACTCACACCCTACACCACCCACACTCCACTTACCATAACCCACAAATCCTCAGTGACACGTCACCAAAGCCCTGGTACCACACAGCGAGTCTCAGTTACACACAGCTACAAAACTGAGCTTCCTCCAGAACACACACCCAGGTTTCCGCACACTCCCAAACCCAACACTGACCCATCTTCAACAGCCACCACTACACCGGGCTTTTCTGAAGAAGAGGAGGAGGAAGTGAGGGTAGAGATGATGAACAATTCCCAGGAGGCGGAGTCAAAAAGTAAGACTGAAATAAAGATGCTCAGAACCACAGGTAAGCTTGTTGGGCTTTCACACCCGAGCCTACTGGTTCATCGGGCCGAAGCTTATCCCCGGTTTCCTGGGTGGGGCACCAGTCCACTGCAGGCTACCTTCCCAGTATTTTTACTGGTACCCTTTTATACTGCTGGGTGGACAGAGGCACACTTGTGGTTAAGATCTTGCCCAGTGATATGAGTGCCATGCTGTGATTAGCATGATGCGATCGCATGTTATGGCAGCTTAAGCTACATCCTCATTTTTGTGTCCTAGTTTTATTATAGATGACAAAAAACCCTGATATAAAAGATTCACGTCATGCTCTGTAAAATTGCTTTTAATAAAAATGAAATTCAATTGCTCTGCACCGTTGAGTACAAGATCACTGGCCTCAATCATCAATATCCTCTTAAGTTTTTTGGTAAATTTGTTCTTAAAAGATTCATGACGTGTTCTTAAACCCCAGATTTGTTCATAGTTGTGTTTTTACTCTCCCGGGCTCTTAAGAAGCTGATATTATACCCTGTTGGGCTTTTTACCAACGAGCCTACTGGCTCATCAGCCCAGAGCTTATCCCAGGCTTCCGTAGCGTAAAGTGACTTGGAGTTCAACTCCTCCTGGATGGGATGCTAAAGGAGCCATGGTTCCATTGAAGACAATTCATTCATCATGAAGTGATATTTATTTACATGATACTTTGTAACATCATGAAAATAATAATAAAAATTTTTGAACATAGTTAAAAAATATATACATTAGAATAAAAAATTAGTCAATGACATTACAGTAAGAATTGGAAACATTTCGGCACCAATATGTGTGTACGAGTAATGGACCCGGTAGCGTTGTGGTTAAGGTGATCATGATCAAGAAGTTCATGATCATGCGTTCGAAATTCCCGTTAGACCCCCACTGTGCTCTGACCCCTGGGCAAGGTCTTAATCACAAGTGTGCCTCTATCCACCCAGCAGTATAAATATGTACCAGTAAAACATACTGGAGAGTAACCTGTGGTGGACTAGTGTTCCCTCCAAGAAAAATTTAAACTCCTAGTTGTTTCACCCTCTTTAAACCGGGGATAAGCTCCGGCCTGATGAGCCTTATGAGGCTCAGGTGTAAAAAGCCCAACAGGCCTTATACGTGTTACAGCGCTCCCTTCATGTTTGTTGCTAAGAACAAATCACAGATATGAAATTACTGGTGAATGCAAGACAAGTTTGCAGTTGTGCGAGTTAAGAACAAATTTCTTCATTAAAACAGTTGGTGAAAGAAGCCTGCATGAACCCAAGGCATATTTTTTCCTCTTGGAGCTTGATAATTATCAGTTACTCATTTCATCAAACTATTGTGTTATAATAAGGTAACATCAGTAATAATGCAATATTTGTAATGCATGTTTTTCAGAACCTCTTGAGAGAACAAAGCGAATGAAGTCTCTCATCTCCTGGCCCATGCTGGAGGGAGCAGGACTATCAGACCTTCTGCTACACTCACAGTCAGATGGTGAGACAAACCGACTTTAATAATAAATTGTTATGATTATTATTATTATTATTATTATTATTATTATGTAAAAGGTTTTGAGGATTTACAGCACTGTGCAAAAGTCTTAGGCACCCTATATATATATTTTTTTTTTTAGCATAAACTTTGCTATAAATTTTTTTTTTTTAACTTCTATATTAGCAAAACACTTTAGATTTCCAAACATTTGTTTTCCAGCACAAAATGTTGCAATGTTACATAAAAAAAGTCCAGTGTACAGTAAATAAAAGCTTCTACCTAAAGACACATCCACACTGCCCGGCCAAAAAGAAGAGTCGCAGTCCAATATTTTCATGGAGTGCATTAAGATTTGATCACAGCATGTAATCTCCATGGTATTGTTGCTCCAGTTGGTCGGGTCGAGGCTCAGCAACATTAATGTGCCAATAAAATGAAGTCAGCTGATGACCTGAATGTAATGAATGAGCAGGTTATCACATTAATGCACTTTTTCTTCGCATATAAAATGGGTTCTCAAATAATAACAGTGGTTCAGGGAGCACGAGGAATCATTTTCACATATGTATTGGCACCCCAGAGTCCTGACCTTAACTCTTGAAAGTTTTCGGGATGTGCTGGAGAAGACTTTATGGAGTGCTTTAGTTTTTCCCTCATTAATTCAAGACGTCGGTGAGAAATGACCTCAATACTGGATGGAAATAAATGTTACGTTAATCAAGTTTGTTGAAACAATGGCATGATGTTTATGTGCTGTAAGCAAGACTGAAGGTGGAACAGCAACATATTCGTGTGTGCGATTTTTTTTTTTTTTGGCTGGGCAGTGTATATTTATTCTATACCACACAGGAATGGTGTGATCTGATTGTTTTGCTTTATCAGGATAAATAGCAATTATTCAGTGAAGACAAGGTGGATATTTCTGTATATTCCCCGAGATGGAATGTTAAGAGATATCCACTGAGCCTGAGATGAAAATTTTCATTTTATTTAAAAAAATTGTTTCTGTATATATTACAAGGGGACATAAGCTAAAAAATTCTAAAATAAAACATGATTTTTATGGGTGAGTGGCATTCTGTTGTACTCTAGTTGGTACGGCAGCACAGTGGTTAGCACGTCCGCCTCACACCAAGATGGTCCTGGATCCGATGGACCCCAGTCTGGTGACATCTATGGGAGTTGCAAATATTGTGATGCTGTCCAAATACTTACAGACATGAATGAAAATTATTTTTAGAGTATTTATAAGTGGAACAAAGACTTGTGGGGAGAAGATAATGAAATATTGTCCAATTACAACAACAGATTTAAAGGAGCGGTGTCGTTGTCCGATGCTCCGATTTTTACGGAAACAAATTAGTAAACAAGTGCACGTGAAAGTAACAAGGGTGACAAAGTTCTCAGTTTGAGCTTAGCTTAAAAAGTTTTAACTAAAAAAATTACATGAAAAATTGCAGAAATGAGGAATTCTACCAACCAGAAACGCACCGGAGCGCTGTGTACCTCATGACTTTAGTTCTCTTACCATGTTTTGCGTTTGTTAGTACTTTGTAGCTTTGTGATTTACCCATGTAACCTATTAAACTGAAAACACACGGCATGATAAACTGAACTTTGTGTCTCAGAAGCAAATTACTGGCCAACAGAGCTGAAGTAAGAAACATACAAAACAAACCCTCTCGTACTTCTACCTGACGACGACAGCCTGCAGCCGTTGCCATGGCGCATTCCTCATCTTGCGGAAATATCCTAAATTCAAAGAACCAAAAGGCCCCAGACTTTCGAAAATAATCATTTCTATATGAAATAAATTGTAAGTGGTGACGGAAAAGGATTTAGACAACCTTTATCCATAAGAAAAATGGCCATCAGTTAGTGTAGAAACTGTGTGTAAAGAGTAAACAACCTGAATGGACTGAAGTTGTTTGAGTTAATACTGAATATTGAAACACTGTAGAGTCAGTGGTGCAGTAATTAAAGTGATGTGTTGGTTTAAAGCATTAATCTTTTAAACTAAACCCATTCATCCAATTATTATTATTATTATTATTATTGTTATTATAGCTAGAATCCTGAGTAACTGTATGTTGTGTACATGTAGAGTGCAGCATGATGCTTACTCAGTACAGTCCCACGGGAGCAGTAATTAAGGAATTTGCGGCACTGGGGGAAATGTTACACTGCATAACCGGCCGCTGTCCTCAAGAGTATGAGAATTACGGTTGCTACTGTGGACAGCAGGGTAGTGGAATCCCTCAAGACCACCTGGATCGGTAAGAGAGAGACACACACACCTCAATAATACCTTTAAGTTGTGCTCACACAAGATCGATCATGCTCTGATTTGAGACGACCATATTCCGATGTTACTCCAATGGCCGATGTTTCAGCCGATTTTGTTCCGATATGCATCGATGTTCTCCGAAATGTACCGATGTTCTCCGATATGCACCGATGTTTTCCAAAATGTACAGATGTGCCCCGAATGCACCGATGTTCTCCGACAAGCACCGATGTTCTCCGATATGCACTGATGTTTTCCGATATGCACCGATATTTTCCAAAATGTACAGATGTGCCCCGAATGCACCGATGTGCTCCGATGTTCTTCGATATGCACTGATGTTCTCAGATAAGTACTCATGTACCGATTTACAGCATTCAGCAGACGCTGTTATCCAGAGTAACTTACAATTATTATTTTTATACAACAGAGCAATTGAGGGTTAAGGGCCTTGTTCATGGGCCCAACAGTGTTGACAGTGGGGATTGAACCGCTTACCTTTGGGATCAGTAACCCATCACCTTAACCACTAAGCCACCACTACCCTACACCGATAATCTCCAATAAGTACCGGTGTTCTCCAATGTTTCAGTACCAATGTTTCACCCAATATTATTCTATTTATACTGGGGTTGTCCTGATTTGTACCAATGTTCTCTCGATGTTGCTCCGATTTTTTCCAAATTCTAAATTAGGTTTCTCCTAAATTCTAAAATATTCCCTGAAATTCTGTATCCCAATGTGTACTGATGTGTACCAATGTTCTCTGATTTCCTCTGATGTAATATCAGAATAACATTGGGGCAAATCAGGATCATGATCGGTATCATGTGAGCGCACCCCAAGTAAAGAATCACCCGAAGGAGCAACTGCATTTCCTCTCGCAGGACCAGAACCAAATAAACCTACACTATCCCATGTTCCTTTCTCCGACTCTTCTTACACCTCATGCTTCCTTTTAGGTGCTGTTTCCTTCACCAGTGTTGTCTGGAGCAGCTTCTATTGCTGGGCTGCAGGAGAGATAGGAAGATCAATATTCACATCAACTGCCACAAGGCCAAACCCCAGTGTGAGTTTACTGATACTAAGGAACAGAAATGATATGCATAACAAACCACATATCACGCCTGAAATCAGCTTTCTTTCACATAACCTTATATAAATGGATAACTGAATATGACACATTTCCACTAAGAAAAAGAAAATCAGCATGGTTAAAAAGTCTTTGTGGTAAAAAGTCCTGCAGGTTCCTGACCGGGCTTGTAATCTTTGATATACCCACCTGATGATATACCGAAGGATGAGCGGATCAAAAATGGGATTTTGAGCCGCATCCCCAGGGAATACTGCAACCTTCATCACTGACTCACTTTCCTGCAACACTATTTCAATAATGGTACATTCATTCATTCATGTTCTGAACCGCTTAATCCTAATCAGGGTCGCGGGGAGGCTGGTGCGCATCTCAGCCGACTCTGGACAGCTCGCCAGGCCATCGCAGAATAATGGTACATTATTAATGTGGAAAAATAATCAACCAAGTAATCAGCAGAAGTTAGTTTGCCATACAATAATGTCCTCCTATGATTCGCCTCCATGTGAGCCACTCTCAGCAAAAAGAAATACTAATGCAGGAGGTATGAGCAGAAAATGTTCCAAGAATTTGGCCATGATGGGTGCATTCGCCAGAGGAGAAACACAGAGGGCATTATAGCTTACTCTAGAGATAAAAATCGATATTTATTGCTTCCAACTGGCCAGCTTCCAGCCTGCCCCATCAGCTTTTAATGACTTCTATTTAATCTGTAGTATCTGCTCTACTCATTCCATAAAGTTATATTTCTTATGAATTCCTATCACTGTACACATCAATCAGCCAACATACTAACAGGAGCTGCACTGTTTGAGAAAGCAGTTGCTCTTCCTAGGTCTTATACTGTAATGCTTGACGCTAATTAGTCACTGATTTGGAACACCAGTGACAAGTCTTACATAATGCCACTTCTATAATCAACCAAGGTACAAAATTAATATTTATGCAGGTAAACCTTCCAGTTAGTGTTGCGTACCATCTGTATGACCCATTCATCCATCCATTAATTACAAACTTACCATAGCTTTTTGTCAATCTCAGCTGATTTCCCAGCTGAAGGGCGTGGTACACTTAGAACAGGTCACCAATCTGTTGCACAGCCAACACAGAGTCTAACAACCAATCACACTCCGAATTTGGGCAATTTACAGTAGAAAGTTCACCTAATCTGCAAATTGATTAGATTATTACCTCAGCCAGGAAGTTGTTTTTAAATGTGTTAGTTGGTTTGTTTTTTCAATATAAAGCAAGGATTTTTTTTCTACAGTAGGGCATGGTGCAAGTAACAAACCATTACATTTTGGAGGTGATTGGTACACGGGATCATGTTTATAAAAATCCATTAAGGTTAATATGTACAAATAATGTGTGAATTAAATTTAATAAGACATCCACTAGGGGGAGACATTTCACTATAATTACGTCAAGTTATGATTAAAAAAAATGCAGCCGTAAGCAGATTTTTCTGAGCAGAAGTAATCAATGCACTTGTCGCCATAATCGACCTGTGCCTGGTGTGGTGGAGCTACCCTGAACTCAAGGTGCGCGCCTCTAGTTTCTTCATGCACAGTTTACTGTGCTGTTTTGAGGTGTTGAACAAATGTATAGCACCGTGTTCTGGTTACTTTGTGCCATTTTCTTTTGACAGTTTATTGGCACACAGTGGCCCTTAACTTCATACGGCTGTTAGGTTCAGCTAAATGTCGTAAACAAGAAAAATGGATTTCAGTCAAAACTGGCCTTTGTTTTTGTGCTTTCCACCCAAAGCACTCATTTTCCCTGTAGCAATGTATAGGTCTGTAGTTTTCTCAGGTTTCAATATAGTCTGAATAAACACAGTGCAATAATTTAAGCTTAGCACTTCGCACTTAAACTCTGCAGGTTAAAATGTGTTGTGCTTCTCTGATTCAGGTCTGGGAGCAAGTGTGTGTGATCGACTGCAGTGCATGTGTGATCGGACCACGGCTGAGTGCATGGCAGCATCTTATTTTAACCACTCAGTTGCCTCCCAATGTTCTGGTCCTCGGCCCCCTTGCACACGAAGGCCACACCCACCACCACAAAGCAACGATGCTGACTCCAGCCAGGAGAGCTCAGAAACCATCAAATCAGATATACAACCTCACATACTCAATAAACCTGCACATATCAAACCTGTAGGGGGTATCAGAGAGCCAGAAGAAAAGGATGGAGGAAAACTAGAAGCAGAGGAGGACAAAGGTGGAGAAGAAGAAGAAGAAGAGGAGGAAGAGGAATTCTAGCTACACGAGTCTATAAGCCTATAAACTGCTCTATGAAAAGTAGTACGCATTAAGTACATCAAATAAATAATAATGATAGATGGTCCCAGCCTTACAGCCACTAAAAGTCAAGAATGAAATAAATTTTAATTCCAGATGTGCACTCAAAAGTTAATGGCACACTGGCAGAAAGATACACTGCTCACCAAAACAAAAACGAAAAAGTATTTTGTTGAAGCGCCGTTAGCTTCGATTACAGCGTGTAATTGAATAAGCAGGTTATCACATCAAAGCACTTTTTGTTTCCTAATGGTACAGATATAAAATTGGGACTTAAATAATGAAAGAGTGGTTCAGGAAGCATGAGGAAGCATTTTCACATATGAACTCGAACCACAGAATCCTGACATCAATCCTACTGAAAGTTTATAAGACGACTTTATGGAGTGGTTCAGTTTTTCCATCATTAATTCAAGACATCGGCGAGAAATGAACCCGACCCGGGAATTAAATGTCATGTTGCTTACGACAATGACAACTTTGTGATGTAATCAAGGCTAAATATGAAACAACAAAATGTTTTTTTATATTTCTCATATCAGTGGTAATCACATGATTTGTAACTAGCTTATCAACCTCAGTTGAATGTATCCTGATACAGCATGCAAGTGAGTCTGTATTATTCTGTGTGTAACGTTTCCAAAATAGATATAATTATACACCATAAAATAAGTGTAATGAAACATTATAAATTCATTTTAAATGTGTTCCTTTGTATAAAAAAAAAAAAAAAACTGACTCATGAGTTCACTCAGTTTAAAAAAAATAATAATTAAACACTTAAAATGTGATGTTGTTTTGAATATAAAATCTTTATTGATACTGTCTGATCTTGCTGTATACAGTAAAGTGCTGAGCATCCAATGCCTTGCTAGACAGAAATTTGGCAAAGTTTAAAGCATTTTTTAAACATTTACAGAGACCAGACACGAGTAAATAGACACCCAAAATTTCAGAATAAATATTTGCTGGTGGAAGAGGATTGCGTCTTGCTGCTCGGTCATAACAGCCCACACAGTTTTTGAGCTGGTTTGGATGTCTTCTGCAATGTCCGTGGCCTTGGGACAGGGATTTTTCTCCACCGCTCTCTTCACAGAGCAAAGGCATCTTTCCGATGGTCCAGGTTGACCTGGTCGGGGATCCGTGGTGGTCTTACCTTCACTGTTAAACTTTTTACCGTTGACAGAGGAATATTCAGATTGTCGGCTGTTTGTCACTGGCTGACCCACAATTCGACCTCTCTGAAAATCTGACAATTTAATGACTTAAATTTAATGAACTCTAGTCAGGCTGCTGTATAAAGGTGTACAAAGTTGGGCTAGAGTTATGCAAGCATGCCTCGCACTCCAGGAGCTCGAGAATCGTGAAATTTGGAATTGTGGGTCAGTCAGTGGGTAGCATCAGCCAGCTGCAAACAGCTGACAATTTGAATATTCCTCTGTCAACGGTAAAAAGTTCAACAGTGAAGGTAGCTCATATCTTCATCAAACGGCCTATTACAGCCAAGCAGCAAGACTCAAGCCTCTTCTTCGACCAGCAAATATTCATTCTGAAATTTTTGGGTGTCTATTTACGTATGTCGGGTCTCTGTATATTGAAATGTACATGCAATAGCTGGTGATTTTGACTGTACGTATTAAAGACTGCATTGCTTATCACACCTCATGTGTTTGCTTGCGCGCACACACACACACAGACACGTCAATATCCTGAACACTCAAGGTTGCCAATCAGGATAATCAATGAGTGGTCATTCACTGGTCCCGCTGATGGTTCTATGCCATCTCAACTCAGTGATATAGGTAATAACACAAGTACACAAACAAGCTGAAATTAAAACAGTACTACTACTGAGTAACCATTCAAGTACCAGAAAAAAAAATAAAAAAAAATACCCCACCATCACCACCACAATGATACACTGCTGTTTTAACAGTTACTTTGCTGTACAGGTCGACAGCAATGTTTTTTTCTACAGCAATTAGAAGAATAGGATTTCTTTACCCCCTCACTGCCTAATGATTATGATAATATAAAAGACCAGCATGCAAGAGTGAGTTAATCTCTACACACCCACAGACACAGCATTGTTCCTACTGTACGTGAAAAATACACAGTTCCTATGAAGACAAAAATAGATTGCACTAATATTACAAAATAGATCATTGATACCGATTCAAACTCACGAATACAGACATCATTAAAGGTCTCTTACTATGAGCCCGTTAAGCAGACTGAAAGCAAAGCAACCAGCTGCAATGCAGCATAGCCTCAAAAAGCTCAGTGGTGTCTAATGGCCATCAGCTCATTTCCTGTCCATCATCTTTTCCTGCAAAGTAAAAGAGAGTGCTTTCTCTCAGAGACTGACCTGCTCAACAAATCACTGCATTCACTCAACCGGAAAAAATACCATCGATAGCAGCCTCTTGCACTTCTGCACTTTTCACCTCATGACTTTTCCTACATGCACTAACGCCAGACAAATCAGCTTTGTAGTTTCTCGTCAGCCACTTCAGGAAAAAGCAAGGAGGGATTTTGGTCAACCTTCAGCACCGTGCCAGGTCTCATACCAAGAGATTTCTCAAACTACTGCCACATTTATTGTCATGAAATGGAAGGGTGATCAATCGATGACGATTGTTTAATTTCAGATCGTTCGGTTTGGTGCACCAATGAAACAAAACAAAAAAAGAGGAAAAAGATCGGCAGCAGGACCAACAAAGTTTTCGTCAGCAACAAGGGATGAACTTTTTTTTTTACTGCGGAGCCAAAATCACAAGCGAGCGGTGACAAGAAACTAAAAACATAATCTCGTAATTTCCTAAGTCACAGCTACACTTTCACAATGAATCACTCAGTCTGTCCACATGTGCACTGGTTCTCGTTCCTCTACACCAGGGGTGCCCAGTCCTGTTCCTGATCAACCCTGCAAAAGACTAACTCCAACCCTAACGGGGCCCATTTGATCCAATCTTCGCTTTAATTTCATTCCCGAGTCTTAAGTCTTGAGTAGACGACTGGATGGACAGGTGGGCATAATTAAGGTTGGAGTGAACGTCTTCGGGAAGGTAGATCACCAGGAACAGTATTGGGCACCCCTGCTCTGTTACTTTGTGTTTTCACTCTTTTAACATCTTTAATATCAAGAATGTTGTTGGGTCAGAAAGGTGAGAAATGCATGAAATAAATGATCAAAATTTTGTTCATGTATATTTTTGGATCCAAAAAAATGTGTTTAAATGAAGTTGCATTAAAACCTTGTTTGAATACCCCCCCCCCCCCAAAAGTGTTTTAAATGAAGTTGCATTAAAACCTTGTTTGAATACCCCCCCCCAAAAGTGTTTTAAATGAAG
>JAOUQZ010055862.1:0-21642 GCA_028564935.1 Neosilurus hyrtlii
ATAAATTTGATTTCCATTGATAATTTTTGTGTGATTTTGTTGTCAGCACATTCAACTATGTAAAGAACAAAGTATTTTATAAGATTATTTCATTCATTCAGATATAGGATGTGTTATTTTAGTGTTCCCTTTATTTTTGCATATTTAATTCATGCAGCAGAGTCCGTGTCCGGCTGAGGTGGAATATAAACGGAGCTGACTATGACAGACGTAAACTCCCAAGGAAGATAAAAAGGATAATATTTGATGGTGCATGGGTGTTTTAAATTAAAAAAAGAGGATTTTTTTATGGGGTCTAAAGTTGAAAAGGAGGAGGTCAATAAAGAGGACAAGCGAGCCATAAAAATTGGCAGGCTTAAATATAAAAACAATGTAAAACAGACCTTTGTAAAGGGCAACCTTCAATTAGCTTGGCAGGGCCTTAAGAACATGGCAGCTGTGAACTTGGTGACCACCAGCCGTAAACTCATCCAGATTGCAGCTTCACTTCAAAAAATTTCAAAAGGACAACGGTACCCAGATAGAATCAATCAACTCAGCACTCAGACCTAGTTACTCTGTCCTCACCATCAACACAGCAGAGGTGGTGAGAGCCCTCAAAATAACTAAAACTCCAGGACCAGACAATATCTGTGAGCGGACTCTGAGGCACAGTGCTAAGCAGCTGAGGGGTGTGTTCGAGAATTTGTTCCAGAACTCTTTAACCAGCACTATAGGACCCTCTGCAGTTTGCCTACTGGAGGGGTCGATCATGCAAAAAATATTCACTCTGAATACCATTCACAAGCATCTGGAAATGGCCAACACTACATTCAGGCTTTATGCAGACTTTCCGTCAGCATTTAACACCATGCAGCCACACATTCTTGCTGAGTAGC
Source organism: Neosilurus hyrtlii (assembly GCA_028564935.1). NCBI lineage: Eukaryota > Metazoa > Chordata > Actinopteri > Siluriformes > Plotosidae > Neosilurus > Neosilurus hyrtlii. Next base: position 879 of record JAOUQZ010055862.1, read on the forward strand.
TTATCATATGCTCTGTGAGCTGAAAACACTGTGTTCTAACTCTGTAAGCTGAAAACACTGTTCTTTCTCCCCTTCATCCTTTACAACGAAGTGAAATTTTCTGATAATACAGTCCTCCTGTCTCTGCTTTCTGGCAACATACAACATCACAGCTCAGCTCTGAGGATTTTTTGAGTGGGGTGGAAGCTCTTGTGTTGAGCTCAACATATATAAAACCAAGGAGAAACAGATAGTGATGGCTGAGGCAGTCACCTCCAATATAAAGGGGGAGCCAGTTCAGATTGTGGAGAACTTAAATACCTGTGAACAATCGTTGACAGCTTGCTGAGGTTTTTCACTGACACAGAGAAAATCCTAAAGAAATGCCATCAGAGACAGTACCTGCTTAGGAAGTTAAAATCATTCAGGGTTAACAAAGACATTCTTACCACATTGTACTATGCTTTCATTGAAAACTTTTTCTTTCACTTGCTGGTTTTACTGTATCACTTGGCAGAACAGAAACTGCATGCTGAACACATTTAAAGTCTGCTCAAAAATGATTGAGCAGCCTATTCAAACTCTTACCACCTTATGCCTTTGACAGACTGCGAAATCAGCTCAGAGGACTTTACAGGACTCGTCCCATATTCTGTATGCTGAGTTTGAGTGGCTTCCCTCAGAATGCAGTCTTCGCTGTCCAGGTTACAGGATGCAGAGTAGGACCTTCAATAACCTTCATCCGCAGAGCTGTCCAGCTCCTAATTGCTAAAGATTGACCCAGTAATTATGCAGTTATGCACTTATGCAGCTACACAATTATTAAAGTCCTAATATGCACTTTATAATTTATTCCATTCTATAAATGGTGTTTGTTGTACTGTGTTGATTTTGTGTCTTGTCTGATGTGTTTTTCTTAGCTACCTTCATGCCCTTTTAAATTACCCCTTGGTGATAAATAATGTGACTTGATTAATTGATTGATTTAAGGTTGTGTAACACAAGCAGGGAGGCACAGCCTTGGCCAGAGGCCACAAGTAGGTCATTTACCACTTTAACGAGTGCTGTCTCTGAGCTATGATGAGGCCTAAATTTTGAATGATACATATAATGATTATTATTCCTACAAAGAAGTTAACGTAACTGCTGCGCTACAGCTTTTTCTAAGATCTTTGAGATAAAAGGGTTTGATATTGGTCTATAGTTGGACAGCTGATATAGGCCGAGGTCAGGTTTTTTTAAGCAGAGCTTTGAAAACTGCTAGTTTAAAGGATTAAGGTACATAACCAGTGCTAAGGGAAGAATTAATCATATTTAATAAAGGGTTGATCACTTCTGGTAGTACCTGTTTAAAGAAACTTGTAGGTACTGGATCTGATGATTTAGGTGAGGAAATTAATGAGATTATTTCTGTCTCTTGAAGAGGGCTAAAACACTAATTGTTGATCTGATTGTGGTATATTGTTATTTACCGTTTTAGTTACATGACTATAAGGAATAATTTTTTTTGTCTGATCTCTTCAATTTAACATTAAAAAAGTCGTCACTGCTATAAATTGATGGTCTGAACATTTTATTAATGGTTTTATTCCTAGTTAATTCTGCAACAATATTTAATAAGTATAGAGCTTTTCTGTAAGGAGACTCTCTTTCCATGCTAGTTAGAATACCATTAATTTTATTTGACTCCATTTTTGTCTAATTAACGGGTGTTCTGATTCCATTTTTTTCTAATTTACGGGTGTTCTATTACAGTGCGCGTGCATCATCGTTATACCAGGGAGCAAATTTTTTTCTCTCCTATTGGTTTTCTTTTCAGAGGAGCTACATTATCTAGTGTATAGGGTAAATTTGACTCAAAGCACTCAGCAGCTTGATGGAGTTCTGTGAGGTCTGATGGTGATCCAATTTTTGGGAGATTATTAATAAAACTTTGATGTATAAGTACACGTAACGCAATAAAGTGGTAAGGTGTGAATATTAGTACTAAGACGCTAATCTGGGATAGTGTCTGACTGGAACTTCGACTATATTTCCAATAGTTTATCCGAATCTTAGTATTAAATTTAGAGTGTGGCCACGTTATAAGTGGGTCCTATTATATTCTGATTTACCCCTACTGAATCTACAATAGACAGGAATGCTGTTCTCAAAGGATCCTCTGGTTTATCAAATTGAATATTAAATTGACCAATAATTAAAGCTTTATCTAAAGAAACATCCAGGTTCGAGATGAAGTCTGCAAAATTCACAGAGGAATATGGAGTATTGCCCAAGGGGTCTGTAAATAATAATAAAAGGTATTAGCTACGTAGGCATATTTTCTCTGACAACATGTGTTATGTTAGTATATAGAACTTCAAATGCTATAAATTTATGTCAGTAAATGTGTAAATTTATGTCCTGGGGCCTCATGTACAGAGGGTGCGTACGCACAAAAACGTTGCGTACGCCCTTTCCCATGGCAAAGTTCAGATGTATCAAGAGTGAAATGTCCATGTAAATGTGCGGTGCTTCACGCCAACTTCATGGCTGGCGTACGCATGTTTCTGAAGCTGTTGGGGCTTTGGCAACACTTAGAGGTGATGCTGGGAAACTGTTTATAATGTGAACTTTAGTCCTCAGAGTTGATTTAAGTGCATTTTGCAGCGAGAGCCGGTTTTCATAATGTAATCGGTGCTGTCACTGCACACACATTGCTATAAAAGCGCCATCACAGGATGAATTTATATCAACAGGAAGCATTTTCATTCCATCACTGTACAGATCACATGTGATGCGCAAATGCAGTGAACTAACATTGTGGCGAGGTTTCCTGGTTCAACCACGATCCATACACCCTGAGTAACAGCATGGTTGGGAACTACAAGCTGGCACTGTGTGCGATGGTGATTTCTACCATTCACTAATGCATTTACTGAGTCACTGATATTTGTGTGGACGCCTATGAGCCGGCGGTCATTTATGCCACGGATTGCACAGCACAGCATGGGGAGGACATGGCCAGTCGGGTGGGCAGCAGGAATCCCCTGTTTCTGTGACCCAGAGCTGCCGCGGATGGGGGAGGAATCCCAGAGTCTGTGGCTGCGTGTCCTCCGTCTCACCGTCTGTTTTAAAAAATAAATAAATCGTACTTAAATATAAGTCAAAGTCTTGGATATCCTCTTCCTTGTACTGGCATGTTTAAATTTGCCAAACCAAAGAGCGTGCAAACATTTCCGCATGAACCTCTGTCTTACAGGGCTGTGAGCTTGGGGGTGATCGGAGTTCACCTACAATCAGTGTCACCTCTGACTGCGGCGACTTTCTGCAAAGCTGGGTGAGATCCTTCTTTCCTCTTCCCCTGCCGGACTATGCCAGACTTTGGCGGTGGGCAGCCATCCTCCTCTTAATGGCCACCTTTAAGTCTGACCACTTCTTTTTTAACTCTGTGTGTACTCGCAGAATCTTTCTGACCCCACAGCACGGCCTCACACACTCTCTCCCACTCAGATCTCGTGCGTTTGTTGTTAATGCCGGAGGACAGCGTGCCAAACACTACATTCTTACGCGACTTCCCGTCTTCCTCATATTATAAGGGTTTTCTGATCCTGTGAAGACGGGAATCTCCGGTGCAGGGTTCATTAAATATGATTTGGTCGTGTACTCCTACATGTACGCGCAATTCCACGCTGATTCGGATGTTCAAAGGAAATGTGCTTGGATTCATGCGTACGCACAGATTCATACATCTGAATTTTTTTGTGTGTACGACGTTTTCTGGATTTAAGCGTACGTCATTTTAAGCTCCACAAGACTTCTGAGGGTGTACCATGGTATCTGGCAACAAGAAGTCCACGCCACAACCTTTAATTACTGTAAATTGAAGACGAGTCTTCATGGTTTGAACTTGTTTGTCCAGCACGTTGCACAGATTGGAACTTGAAGGTCAATTTTCCACAAATCATTCCTGAACTCTTTCTGCAGTATGGAAAGGTGCATTATACTGATGAAAGAGGACACTGCCATTAGGGAACACCATTACTATAAAGGGGTGTACTTGGTCTGGAACAATGGTTAGGTAGATATTAAAATTAACATAATTACATTTTGAGGCACATGTCTAATGTAGACACTTTCAGTGATGGACAGGAGACAAGCATGTGCACTCTGACTGCTATGCAGCCTCATATGCAGCGATCTGTAATACACTGTGTTCTGAATACTTTGTATCAGATCCACTTTTTCATTAGATTGTGTTCCTCTGTGGGATCAGAACACACAGTCTAGCCTTCACTCCCATGTGTGTCAGTCAGCCAGTTCCTTCAAACTGTTACTGGTTTGTCCTTTCTTGTATCACTTTTGGCATTTACTTACCAGTGCATACCAGGACAAACCCCAAAGACCTGTGGTTTTGGAGATTAATAGACCCAGATGTCTAGACATAACAATTTGGCTCTTTTCAAAGTTACTCCGATCATTGTGTGTTCTCATTTATCATCTTACCAACACATCAATTTTGAGAATTGTCTCTTCACTTGCTGCCAGATATATCCCACTAATACATCCCAGAAATACTGTACACCCCATTCCACTACAGATGGCATTGTAATTAAATAATCACTGTTCAGTTTACCTTTTATTGGGTTTAAAGTGATGGCTGATTGATGTATACATAACATAGTGGGCTGGAGGCTATAAAGGCTGACAAAATGTGTGCTGTGCTGCTAGCACACCTAAAAAATAATGTAGTATCCAGTTGAAAGAAGTCAGCCAGAAACTGATGGTTTAATGACCTTTAATGCTTTCCTTCAGGTCTAGAACCAACGTAAGAGCTGTGTATAAAATGCACAGCAACAAATGTGTTACATTAACTCATCACAATACATTAAGTCATCACAATAATTAAATCAAAACCACAACAATGTGCACAAAATATGACAAAGCTTAATCTTTTGTCGTTTACTTTTAACCTTTGTTTACCATTTAACTTTGTCCTTTTGTCACTGTTACCCTTTTATATAGTAAATTAGCCCATGTGCACTGTTCCCTTACGCAAAGCATTATTATTTTATAGTAAAGAATAAAAGTAAATCATTTAGTGGGAGTGTAAAGGATCCCTGTATTCATGTGACTTCATTTACTTTGGGATCCTTTACACTCCCAATAAATTATTTACTTTTATTATTTACTATTATTATTTAATTATTGAACGCATATCAACATAAAACACAAATAATTTCATATGAACTTATCTTTTATGCACTGTGAACTTACTTAACTATGTTATCTTATAGTTTTCTCTTAAGGAGACTTTAATAGTAGAACTAACTTATGAACTGGACGTTCCACCTGAGACACTTTGCTCAGTCTTTCACCCTTTCTGTTCAGATTTTTGTCTCTGAGAAATATCTTGACTCTTCAAACAAACCCATCTTTGTCCGTTACTGTCTCTGAGACTTTTCGGTTGTGTTTCGTCAGTGTCCATCACCACATCACCTACTTGAATGTTTCACTCAGACCTGTGCCACCGTTGTCTGAGCAGGATGTAGTGAAGATTCTCCTTCCTCCAGTGGCTCCAAAACTGCTCTGCCAAGAACTGTACATGACGCCGTCTTTTTTGTCCATATAATTCCTCCCAAACAAACCTTCCAGAGGGGGGTAGAGCAGTAGTAGCTTTCATGGTGATAAGGTGATTAGGAGAGAGAGTGGTTCCAAACTGTTTGGGTCATTCAGATTCTCTGTCGTAAGAGGGCGGCTATTCACAATCGCTGTTGCCTCATACAAAAATGTCCTTAGGGAGGCATCATTGAGCAGAGCAGATGAGAGTGCGAGTGTAGCGTTGAGAACATTCCTCACAGTCCTTATTTGTCTCTCCCACACTCCACCTGCGTGACTTGCATGAGGTGCGTTAAAGACAAGATCACATTGTTTTTCTGTAAGATAGGTTGTGGGTTTTTCTGTGTCAACTTCCTTTAGAGTTGCAGTGAGTTTGTTTTTGGCACCCACAAAATTCGTCCCTTGGTCACACTTAATTTGCCTGACTGAGCCACGTAGTGCAATGAAGCATCGCAATCCATTAATAAAGGCATCAGTTGACAGATCATCCCACGTTTCCACATGAATGGCACGGGAATAGAAACATGTAAAGAGCAGGCCATATCTTTTGAGCTCTTTTCTCCCTTGTTTAATGATAAACAGGCCAAAAACGGTTCTCCCCCACCCCGGAGCTCTCCGGCCTGGGCACGCCAGACCCGCGCCCTGGGGCCCGGACGGGGAAACAAATAAATAAATACGGCCCGGGTCATCACATGCCACAGTAGGTGAATGGTGGAGAGGGTTCCACACGTTCTGTGGGGAGATCACACATTCTCTGTTCTTTCACAGATCTCCTTAGTTTCCAACAAAACACACACTGGCGAATATAGGAAGCAACTGTTTGGCTCATTTTGGGGATCCAATAGCCGCTAAATCGGATTTCATTCATAGTGAAGCCTTTTCCTTGATGACTGACCCTTTCACGGTAATGTGTAATTATGAGTCTTGTGACGTGATAGTCTCTGGGAATGACTGTTGGGTGTCTGAACGAGTCAGGAAGAGATGAACTGTGCAGTCACCTCCCATCTTGAGTAGACCATCTCTGTCCAAAAACGCATCAAGGTGGTGAAGTGTGTTGTTTCTTGGTAATGGCTTAACTCTGCTTATTATCTTTATTTCTTTTGATCTTTAATGATGACTAGTTCTGCGTCTTGTCATTCATTAACAGTAGAGTGTGCATTTGACTTGTTGTTCAGCAGACGCCATCTGAGACGTGCCACTGCACTGACTGCATGAGACCAGGAGGAGAACTTTGCCAGACGGTTGGTAAGGTTAATTTGTTCTGCTTTTTGCATGTGCAATGTTTGTACCTTCCTCACCTCGGGATCTCCAACTGGAAGCTCTGTAATCTCTTTTGCCAGAAGTTGTATTTCCTTTTCCCACAGAAATTTGGGGCCCGTGAACCAGTTGGATGAGAGGAGTTCATTTACTGTTGTTCCCCTAGATGCCTTGTCTGCAGGGCTTTCACGGGTGGAAACATTAAACCACTGCTGGGGTGATGTGTTACTGCGGATCTTTTGCACCCTATTGGCGACGAGTGTGTAAAAACGTCTTGCTTTGTTATTTATGTAACCTAAAACAATCTTAGAGTCGGTCCAAAAGAACTCTTCTACATTGCTGTACAGTAGCTCTTCTCTGAGCATGTTATTCACTGCGACTGAGACAGTTGCTGCTGTGAGTTCTAACCTTGGGATTGTGGTAACTTTAGTAGGAGACACACAGGCTTTCCCCATGACAAAGGTGCAGTGAACCTCTCTGTCCTTGCTGATCATTCTGAGGTAAGAACATTGTCCATATCCAGTGGTGCTCGCATCCGCGAAATGATGCAGTTCCCTTTTTACCACTTCTCCAAAGTTGGTAGGCACATAGCACCTTGGTATCTGCAATTTCTCCAAGTCTTTGAAATCTCCTATCCAGCACTCCCACCATGGTCTCAGATGGAGAGGCAGCGGGTCGCCCCACCTGGTTCCTTGATGACACATTTCTTGTAAGATTCTTTTACCATTGAGGAGGTAGGGGGCAATAAATCCCAGAGGGTTGTATATCGCTGCTACTGTGGACAATATTCCACGCCGTGTGGGAGGTTGAGCTTTCAGGGCAATATTGAAAGTGAAACAGTCCTTTTCTATGTTCCAGTGAATGCCTAGTGCTTTTTCCATTTGTGTCCCACAGAGAGCAAGGTCCTTTGTTTTGATACCAGTTGCATGCTCTGATGTTGGTATGCTGCTTAGAATGGCACTACTATTGGACACAAACTTATGCAGTCGTAGACCACCTCTGTTGCATAATCTGTGTGCCTCTTGAGCTAACCGTATTTGCGCACCCTGGTGAAGAGACAGCACCAAAGAGGTGTACTGTCATTCTGTACGCTTGAGGTTGTGTTCTTATGTCTATATTCTTCCACCATAGGAAACGGAGGTAGTTGCAATCACTTCTTTGAACTTGAAACTGATTAAACATTTTTTCTATGTCACACAGTACAGCTATTTGATGTTGCCAGAAGCGTATGAGGATACCTGTCAGATTGTTAATAATGTCTGGGCCAGCCAGGAGATGTTCATTAAGACGTGTCCCCTTATACTTGGCTGAGCAATCAAAAACCACATGCAGCTTTTCGGGTTTCTTTGGGTGATAGATGCCATGGTGTGGTATATACCATGTCTCACCAGGAAGTCTGTCATCTTTCACTTCCTCTGCTTCACCGCTTTCGATGATGCCATTCATGTACTTAATGTAGCCTTTTCTGTATTTCTCATCTCGGGTGAATTTCCTTTTGAGCTGGTTGAGTCGGACCTCAGCGAGCTGTCTGTAATCAGGCATTTGTGACCTTTGTTTGAATGGCATTTCAGAAATTTCATAATTGTCCTTGTTCCATTTTCTTTATGCCTTCTTGAAGTTTTTTAAGGAAGATGACATCTTCTTGAGACACCGTGTTGTCATTTTCACTTAGTTCTCTGAAGTCACTTTCCGGTGCACGTATTGCATCCATGGGTGTTAGTGGGGGAATTTTCTTCACAGTAACACGATGACAGAGACTGCTCATCATACCTGTCTCAAGGTGAGGCTCTGAACTACCAACTATGCTCCACCCTAAATCTGTTTGAACAGCATAAGGCTCATTGTCTTTGCCTAATATTGTTTGTATGGGCGCTAGAGCTCTAGAGCAGTTGTAACCTATGAGGAGACCAACTTCACAGCTGAGGAGAGGAGGGACTTAATCTGTGATTTGTGACAGGTGACCCCAACATTTAGCTGTTTCACAGGTTGATATGTTTTCACGGTTCACAGGTATGTGCATTCTTTTGTGTATGCATGAGGAACTTTGATGACTGTTGCTAAGCTGAAGCCTCTTACAAGGAGATCAGACACTCTTTCACTGTTTATGACTGTGTTCTTCCCCATCATGGTGGTACGTTTTAGTTTCACTGGAGAAGCATCGGCATGTAGTTCATGACTCACTGCCTGATCTATAAAGGCAGTATCACGCTGCGTGTCAAGTAATGCATACACCAGTTTTTCTTTGTGTGGATTTGCGGCTGATGACACCCACACTGGGACTATCATTGAGGTGCTAACTGATTGTCCTTCTCTGGCAACATGAAGTGACATTGCGGGTGTTATCGCTGTTGTGTTACTCTGTGTTGCCTTTTCAGAATTCACATGTCTCTGTTTTTTCAGGTCTTTACTAAAATGTTCATCATGAAGACAAGATGGGTGTCTTTTTGCACAAGTGTCACAGGTGAGGCGGTGTCTACATTCTTTGGCACTGTGGTCTTGCTTTAAACAGCCATAACACAAATTATTCACGTTAACATATGCCATTCTATCTTCCAGCGACATTTTCATGAGATTGGGGCACTTGTGGAGCTAATGTGTGTCCTCGCACAGGATGCATGGAGGTCCCGTGTGTGTTTTGGTTGTTAGTTGATCGTCAGTTCGTACAGATGCTTTAATGTTAAATACACTTGCCTTGTTCCTTTTATGTTCCTTCAAATTTCCATTGTCATTAGTTGTTTCCAGAGAATGGATTGCATGGATGGAACTTACTGGGTTACATGCAACTTCTGCTTCCAGTGTTAGGAATACAGCAAAATCAATGAAGCTGGGAAAGTCTTTTCCCTCCATCAGTGTCTTTGTGACATTGCAATTATACCTGGCAGCAGTCCATTCAGGGAGTTTTTGTAACACTTTTTGATTTTCATCACAGTTGTTTAATATTTCCAGTCCCTTTACATGAGGCATAGCATGCATGCATGCATTTACAAAGTCTGCAAAGTTTCTTAGTCCTTCAGCATGTTTTGACTGTATTTTCGGCAAGCTGGATAATTTATCTCTAAATGCTTTTTGTATATCAAAAGTCTGGTCATAACGTTGATTTAGCCTTTCTCAGGCATCTTGGTAAGCTTCGTCATCATTTCTGTAGAAAGTCCCTTTAAGACATTTATGAGCTGGACCACTCACATATCTTTTTAGATAATACAGTTTATCTGCCGTAGAGATGCTCTTTTGCTCAATTAGTGACATGAAAGTGTACTTCGATTCAATAAAGTGAATTGGCTCACCACTGAATACCTGGTATTCCCACACCATCTGGTGTGGGAAGTCTGTTCAGCACCATATTGTCTTGCATGGCTTTTGCAAGCTGAGTGACATTTAGGGGCTCTGACGGCGTGGGTAAGTTAGGTGGGGAGGATGCAGGAGGCAGCGGTGAATAGTTTAGACTTCTCTGTTCGCTACTGTTTGGTTGTGCATCACCCAACTGTGTTATTTCTCTGTCATAGGCTTCTAGCCTGGCTCGGGTTGCCTGTCCGTCCTTTTTGCATGCAGACGTTCCAGCTCAGACTTCTGAATTTCGATTTCTTGTTTGTGTTGCTCTTCTAGAGCCTTTATCCTTTCCTTTTGTTTTCTTTCCTCTTGTATTATCTTGTATTCAGCCTTTTTTTGCTGCTAACTCTGCAGCTGCATTTGCCCGTTTTGATGCGAGGTATGATGATGAGGAGTGGTGTGTGATGCTGGAGTTTGCGGCAGTGGAAGCATATATGGAAAGTGGATAATCACAGTCAAAAAAATCACGTAGATGACCTCTTTCACGTTCTCTATCAAAGTCTCCATCAATGCCAGTTAATCTTTCAAAGATGATTTTCATGACATCACAAGTTACTGCTGTACATGCATCAGTTTTTCTCCGTAGATCAGCTGATGAAGCCACATAGTTTCTCATTTCAGTGTAAAGTCTCATGATGTCATCCCTTCCTTTCTCCAGATTGTCTGCATGTGATGACAACTGTGCTTCAGTTATGTCAGATCTCAAGCTTTCTCTTGTCTCTCATGCATGAATTTTCCACTGTTCATATAAACTCACAATTTTTCTTTATTTTTTGCTTGTTTCTTCTCTTTGATATACAAGCATATTTTCTGTTGGTGCTTTGATTCTTTCTGAGCGGCGAACCACATCTGACATGCTCTGGGCTTTGCACTGTAGGTCAGCTAACATTTTTTTCTTCACATTTGATTTCTTCCTTTATGTCTTGCCTTTTATTTTCACTTTCATCTTGAGGTAAATGTTTTAATTCTTCAATTTCCCTTTGTATATCAGTCATTTGCTCATTAATGTCTTTTAAACTCATTGATGAAGCCTGTGGGTCTTCCATTTAAACTGCAGATTTTACTTTCCTTTTGGCCTCCTGACCGACTTCTGCCACTTGCTAATTGCCATTGTTAATATGCATCAGCAGATGTTCATACTCCGTTGTGCAGCATGGCGGACGGACGGTCAAGCTCTTACTGTAGCGTCCATTTGAAAGAAGTCAGTTAGAAACTGATGGTTTAATGACCTTTAATGCTTTCCTTCAGGTCTAAACCCAACGTAAGAGCTGTATATAAAATACACAGCAACAAACGTGTTCTCAAAAAGTAAATCAAAACCTCAACAATCCGTAAGTACAACATACCTTGTTCCTGCTTTCAACTGAAGCTTAATCTTTTATGTTGTTTACTTTTAACCTTTGTTTACCGTTTCACTTTGTCCTTTTGTCACTATTGTTACCATTTTATAAAGTTAATTAGTATTAATTAATTAATCAATCAATCAATCAATCAATCAATCAATTATTATTATTATTATTATTATCATTATTTATATTTTTTTTTATGGAAGTAACAAAATAAAAGCATGAATAAATGTGGCTTCATTTACTTCAAGATCCTTTACAAATAATATCCCAATCTAGATTTATTCCCCTTTGCCCTAGATAGATAGATCACTTTAATAATCTTCAGAGAGAAATTTGGTTGCCATAACAGCAAGACATGCTACAATATACAAAACAGCTAATATATACTACTAATATATATATAGCAGTTGGACATGCTAATATAAAATAATATATTCACTGCTGTCCAGGTATAAAGTATCTGATGGTACAGTGTAGACCTTTTTACCTGCCGAGAGAGCTTACATCTGTAGCTATTGCCACAGTTTATGTGCTGCCCCAAGCTAATGCAAAGCTAGCCATGGAGCTGCTACAACACTCCACTAGCCGAAGTGTGGCAGGAGACTTTAATCGTGCAAATCATACAAGTCTGTCCTGCCTACATTCTGCAAAAATGTGAGTTTTCCTATGTTAGGAAAAAACCACACTGGACCAGGTCTACACCACCATCCAAGATGCCTATAAAGCCACCCCCTGCCACATAATGGACTCTCAGATTGTCTCTCTCTGTCCCTGATTCCTGCTTGTAAGCCTAAAATCTGTAGCCAAAGTCAAGCAGTTAAAACATTACAGGTATGGACTGAGGATGCCACCGCAACTTTACAGGATTGTTTTGACTCTACAAACTGGGGAATATTTGCAGAGGAGACAGACCTGGAGGGTGGGGCAGACGCAGGGCTCCTCAAACACCACCCTACTGGATACCCTGAACCAGTTCTTTGCCTGCTTCGACCAACACAAAACAGAGGTACACACCTGCCCTGCTCTTCCAGAGGGGGGGTGACGACCCCATCCAGCTGCAGCAGCATCAGGTCTGAGCCACCCTGTGGTGAGTCAACATGAGGAAAGCTACTGGTCCAGACGAGTAACAGGAAGGGTACTTAAAGCATGCACAGATCAATTAACAGAGGTTTTTACCACCATTTTTAACCTCTCGCTTACTGCTATGTATGGTTCCCATCTGTCTCAAGACAGCCACCATTGTTCCAGTGCCTTAGAAGAACACAGTGAGCTGCTTGAAATGTGTGTGTCTTGAAATGTTTTGAGAGACTCGTCTTGTCTTACATTAAGGCTGCCATCCCTGCTGATCTTGATCCGCATCATTTTGCATACATGTCAAATAGGTCAACAGAGGATGCCATCAATACTGCCCTCACACACTTGGACAGCCGTAACTCCTATGTGAGGATGCACTTCAGCTCCTTAAATCAGCTCTTTTAATACAGTATTACCACATAAACTGTTTCAGAAGTGTGACAATTTGGGCCTAGGGTGCTCACAGTGTACCAGGATACTGGACTTTCTTAGCAACAGACCTCAGAATGTCAGGATAGGAGACCACACCAGCATTATCATCATCAAATTCACAGATGAGACAACCATCACAGGTCTGATAATAGATAACAATGAGTCAGCCTATAGGAAAGAGGTCCGGCATCAGTGGCAATGGTGTGACAACAATAACCTGGACCTTATCACATCCAAGACAAAGGAGATGATAATGCATTTCAGGAGATTTAAACAAACTGAACACTCTGCCCTCAATATTGATGGAGAGAAGGTAGAGAGGGTGGAATGCTTCAGGTTTCTTGGAGTCCACATCTCTGCTGATATCACCTGGACCACAAACATGTCTTGAACATCATATAACATTAGCATCATTCACCTTGTGGTTAAAAAGCTCCCTTTTGTATATGTTTGAATATGGGGATAGATGTATGTGTTTGCATTTATAGGACATATGTATGTATATGTGTCTACACATATATACATAGGTATGTGTATACACTGTGTGCACAATTATTAGGCAAGTTGTATTTTTGAGGAATAATTGTTATTGTATAACTATACAGTGCTCTTGGTCAAGCCAAAATGTTAAACCCTCAAACCTGAACATTTAAGTAGTAAAAGCGAAGTTTTGGCTCTTAAGAGAATATCTATATGTACACTATTAGTAGGCAACTATTAGTGTGCAGAATTATTATGCAACTAAATGAAAAACAAAGATTTTCCATCTCACTTGTTTATTTTCACCTGTTTAAGTGAGAATAATAAACAAACTCAAAATTTACAAATAAACATTTCTGAAATTTCAAAAAAAAAAACCCTCAGTGACCAATATTGCCCCCCTTCTTTTCGATACCAGTCACAAGCCTTCCACTCACGGAGTCGGTCAGTTTCTTGATCTGGTCAGAAGCAACTTTTTGTGTAGCTGCAACCACGGCCTCCCAGACACTGTTCAGAGAGGTGCACTGATTACCTTCACTGTACATTTCCAGCTTAAGAAGGGCCCAAAAGTTCTCATTAGTGTTTAAGTCAGGTGAAGAAGGGGGCGTGTCATTTTGTTTTTCATCTTTAAGGCCTTTACTGGCAGCCACACAGTTGAGTACTTTGATGCATGTGATGGAATGTTGTCTTGCATAAAAAGTCTTCTTGAAGGATGCAGACTTTTTCCTGAACCACTGCTTAAAGAAAGTGTCTTTTAAAATTGGCAGTAGGTCTGAGAGTTGATTTTGAGTCCATTTTCAACCCGAAAAGATCCAATCTTTAATATTACTTGCCCATACCAGTACCCCACCTCCACCTTGCTGGCGTCTGAGTCGAAATGGAGCTCTGTGCCCATCCGTCTGGTCCGTGAAGAGTCACTCTCATCTCTTTAGTCTACAAAACCTTTAAAAAGTCTGTCTTCAGATATTTCTTGGCCCATTCTTGACGTTTTAACTCTTGTGTCTTGTTCAGACGTGGTCGGGTTTCAGCCCTTCTTACCTTGGCCGTGTCTCTGAGAACTGAACACCTCGTACTTCTTGACACTCCAGGTAGGTTGCAGTTGTGGAATATAGAGCACTGAAGGATATTGGGTTCCTGGTAGCGTCATGTTTGATTCTTCTCAAATCTTTAGTGGTTTATTTGCGTCCTTCCTTCTCAACATGTTTCTCCCTGTTGAGAAATTGCAACAATCTGTGATCATGCCCCAATATCTTAGATATTTCAAGAGTGCTGCATCCCTCTGAAAGACTTTTTACAATTTTTGACTTTTCAGAGTCAGTTAAAACAGTTTTTTGGCCCATTTTTCCTGAGGAGAAGAATCTGTCTAATAATGATGATATAGGGTGTTGATCTCCTTAGGCCACACCCTCCCTCGTTACACAAATACACCTGATATGCATTGAATCAAAAAAACATTCAAGTTTAGATATATATATATATTAGATATAGATATATATTATGGATAGAATGATGATATGGTCAAAATAATCACTTGCTATAATTGTGCACACAGTGTATATGCCTATGTATGAACATGCAGCAGGCTTGTGCAAAAATCTGAATTTGGAATTTCAATTCAGTTTGTTTGAAGAATTGGCTCCACCCCACAGGATGTTGAATTGGAATTTGAACTGGAATTACAGGACGTGGAATTAAGTTCATTGAAATTTAGAGAATTCCTTATAGTAACAGGAAGAATTTGTCACATTTAACAAAGGTTTTGGCTTAAATACTCAAAACACTTTACAAACACTAAAAATGAAAACAAATTTCCTCCATTTTGAATAACTTGTAATATTCTTTTTATTTGATATAGGGTAACAATGTTGCATCTAATTGTCATAAGTTCTTCAAAAGTTTTATCATTGAGACGATGTCTTTCTGGTCAGAATAGACGATGTCTTTCCTGCAACACTGAAGATCCTCTCAACAGGTGCAGAGGATGCAGGTATGGCCAGATATTTGCAGGCGAGTGTAGCTAGGTTTGGAAAACTGCTCTGGGTTTCTTTCCAAAACACCAAAGGATCAGCATCCTCTGTCAGACCTGGTTCACTCAGGTAGACAGGGAGTTGAATCAAAGCTGTGTAAACTGGCACAGTAACTGATTGGCTTTCCATGTAGGAAAAGAGTCTGGGGTTTTTCCATGTCTGGGTACTGATGTCAGAGGTGGCATTTTGCAGAGAGAAGATTTTTAATTAGGATCTGGTCTTCACCAATGCAGCAATCCAGTTTGAATCTGGGATAAAGCGTGTCAGCCAACTAGAAGCACTCCATGTCCTCAAATTTTTGAAGATGTTTATTAAGGAAAGTTTGTAAAGTGGACACAAACTTTTTGTTCCCAATCATTCTCACATCTTTACTAAAGTTAGGGAAATTTAAAATATCGCCAAATTTTGGTCAAAGTGTGTAAAATTTAAGGGCTCTGGGGGACTACTCAGACTTATTTTATAGGCCTGTAATTTTTACTGCGTTATTTTTTCATCAAACCTCCTAAAATAAGAGGGTGTGCAAAAAAATATTGAATATTTTCCATATAAAAATTGCCCACCCTAGTGCAGGTCCATTTTTGGCTTTGTAAGCAAGCAGTAGTGTGTTGAATCTAATGTGAGCAGCTACAGGAATCCAGTGTAGCAGTGAGGTGGTGTGGTTAAACTAGGGAAGCTTGAAAACAAGTCATGCAGCTGCATTCTGGATTAGTTGCAGAGGATGAGTTATGTATAACCAACCGGCCTACATGTTGGACTGTAATGAAATTCTTCTCATATGTTTCACATTTTATGGTTCACCCAGAGGGATGGGTTTCCTTCTTGAGCCTGGTTCCTCTCAAGGATTCTTCCTTGTGTCAACTGAGGGAGTTTTTCCATGCCACTGTCGCCGCGGGCTTGCTCATTAGGGATGTGTAGGGGTTGTAGAACATTTTTTAGATTCCTCCCAAATTTAATTTTACTATGCAAAAGCTGCTTTGTGGCAATGTCACTTGTAAAAAGCGCTATACAAATAAAACTGAACTGAATTGAATTGAATTGAATGAGTGCTGCTCAAAGGCAGACCTGCCAGGAGTAAGTTGCAGTAGTCTAGCCTTGAGATGACAAGGGACTGAACAAGTATCTGAGTGGCCTTAATGGAAAGAAATGGACAAATGCTTAAGATGTTACCGTACCATACCACTTTATTTATAAAGCACTTTAAAAACAACAACAGTACTGACCAAAGGGCTACACCGTAAAACAGAGAATTAAAGGAAGATAGGCCGTAATAAAAAAATATCCAAGAAATAAAACAAACTGGGCTGAAGGCCAGGGGGTAAAAGTGTGTTTTTAAAGATATTTTAAAACAGTGAATGAGGAAACCTGTTTGAGATGTGTTATGTTAAAAAGGAGAAATTGACGTAACTGAGAAAGATAAGCAATATGAGAGTAGGACAAGCTATTGTCCATGGTTACCCCAAATGTTTGTGCAGTGACTAAAGGATAGATCAAAGAGTTGTCCAGGAAGACCACAAGATCTCGATGTAGGGATGAGTCAGGTGGGATGAACAGCAGTTCAGTCTTGCTGGAATTAAGCTTCAGGTGGTGAGCTGCCATCCATGATGAAATACTTGCCAGCCATGCAGCGATTCTTGCAGAAACATCACTGTCTAAGGGAGGAAAAGAGAGGACATCTGCATAGCAGTGGTATTAGTACCCATGTGAGGATATGACATCACCAAGGGACTTAGTATAAAGGGAGAAAAAAAGTGGACCAATTACTGAGCCCTGGGGAACTTAAGTGATATGAAATGATATGAATGACCTTCCAGGTAGGAATCAAGCCATTGCAATACTGAACCACAAATTCCAAGACTCCTTGTTGTTGATCATATAAAATTCTGTTGAAAGTAAAGGAGGGGTCCAGGAGGGTGGTAAATGACAATAATGAAGAGGTTGATTGGAAAGGAAATTAACTGCATGGAATTCAAAGGAGGAAATGCCTAGAAGAGAGAGTGCTCCGAAACAGGAGCAGACCTGTGCCACCTCCTCTCCCAGTTACTCTTGGAGTATGAGAGAAAGCATATGCATAGGAAAGAGCTGCTGGTATAGTGGAGTTGTGTAGGGAAATTCAGATCTTAGTTATTGCCAGAAAGTCAAGAGAATGGTGAGAAGCAATGACTGAGGTGAAATCAGTTATGGCAGTTCCAGAGACCACCTTCCAGTCTCATTTGAGACTGGGACAGCAGTGGAGGGTAGATAAGGTTGCTGAGAGCACAACCTCAGGCTTGTGAGCTTCTGGTTCTAGGAAATGTTAGAAAATAGGTTTAAGGCAATTTAAAGTTTATGTTTAAGACCATAGACCTGATACCCCTTATTCAAAGGCATGTATACTATTAAATTACCTTATTATTTTAAGTACCAGGTTTACTACCCACATGTGTTTATAGTGGTGAAGGTTGACTTCTCCAATGCATTTAATACCATCAGGATGACTCTGCTGGGTGAAAAGCTGACAGTGATGAAGGTGGATGCCTCTCTTGTGTCCTGGATTGTGGACTACCTGACTGGAAGACTTCAGTATGTGCACTTGCAGCACTGTGTGTCAGACACAGTGGTCAGCAACACCAGAGCACCACAAGGGACTGTCCTCTCCCCTTTCCTCTTCACCCTCTACACAACAGACTTCATCTAATGCACAGAGACCTGCCATCTTCAGAAGTTTTCTGATGACTCTGCTGCTGTTGGATGTATCAGTGGAGGTGAGGACGGAAAATCGGGCTACTGTGGATTCCTTCGTCACATGCTGTGAGCAGAATCATCTGCAGCTTAATCTGACAAAGACCAAGGAACTGATTGTGGATTTTAGGAGATCCAAAACACCAGTGGCCACTGTTTCCATCCAGGGAATCAATGTGGAAATGGTGGAGGATTACAGATAGCTTGGAATTCATATTAACAATAAACTAGACTAGGTTAAAAACACTACTGCACTCTATAAGAATGGCCAGAGCCGTCTCTATTTTTTGAGGTGGCTAAGGTCGTTTGACATCTGCTTGACAATGCTCAGGATGTTTTATGAGTCTGTTGTGGCTAGTACTACCATACTACTACTACCATGCTGTTGCATGCTGGGGCAGCAGGCTGAGGGTTGCAGATGCCAATAGACTTAACAAACTGATCCGTGCGGCCAATAACATTGTTGGGATGGAGCCGAACCCTCTGTAGTGTCGGTGAGGTGAATGTTATCCAAAATAAGGACAATACTGAACAAAACATCCCTCCTGCGTCATAGCCTGCTGACCAGTCACGGGAGCATGTTCAGTGACTGATACCACCTAAATGCTCTACTGAATGACACAGGAAATCATTTGTACCTGTGACCATTAAACTAAACATGTAGATGTACATGTACAACTCCTCCATATAGCAGCAACATCCATTGTAATATATTTGCATTTTGCAGTACATTTAAATTTTTCTGTTTATCATATTGATAATACTGACAGGATTCATTCTGCATCTGTTTAATTAGATATTACTAACTTCTAATTTTAGGGTGAGCAACTGTGTGCACACAGTTTCCTCTGGGACCAATAAAGTATTCTGATAGATTTCTTGCCTCTTTGTTTGGTTTAAATCCAAGTGAGTTTAGTATAGAGGCCAGTTGCTGTCTCTGAGGCTTTGAACCGATGGAGTACTTTTGTTTTTTCCTGGTTAAGCTGTAAAATATTTTTTTATATCCAGGCTCTAATACTGAAAATACAGGTAAAAAAAATAGACTCTATCGGGCCCAGTGACATCACACAGCTGAGTGTCATCAGCATACCTGTGACCAAAGACACTAGTCTCTCGATGACACTGCCCAGGAGTAGCATGTGAAAAATTAACAAGAGATTAACATGAATATAAGAAATAATACCCCCATAATAAAAGCCTTCAGTGACTCTCAAAGAAAAGCAGATGTCTCTGGTGTTCTGTTAGTAGATAGAAAGAAGTCAATCTGTTTTGATATAAAGTCAATGAAGCAGTCACTTGAGAGGATATGTTTGTTTAGATGCCAAAGTGGACATTGAGATGATGGGTTAATAATTCATTCATTCATTCATCTTCTGAACCGCTTATTCCTAATTAGGGTCGCGGGGAGGCTGGGGCCCATCTCAGCCAACTCTGGGCGAGGACATGGGTCAATAATGTAATATTCAATAGATGTTGAGTATGGACTGGGTGAATAGTGGCCTCATATCTACACAAAGCTAAGGATGACAGTAATCTATGGTCAATTAGAAAGAGATCAATATGTGTATATGTATGATGCACAGCTGAAAAGAAAGAGTACTCTCTTTTCAAAGGTTTAAGAAAAGGCCATGCGTCAGACACTGAAAACTCCTGCAGAAAGAACTGAATGATTTCAGCTGATCTTGAAAGTGGAGCTGGCTTTGACAAAGTGCGATCTAGTTCAGAGTTCAACCAGCAATTAAAATCACCACCTAGTGTCAAATAATTCGATGACATATCTGGGAGGAGAGAAAAGAAACGCCTAAAGAAGGCCTCGTCATCATAGATGGGTGCATAAACGTTAGCTAATATATTACATTAAATAATTAATTCATTCATTCATCTTCTTCCGCTTGTTCCGGAGTCGGGTCGCGGGGGCAGCAGCCTAAGCAGTGACTCTCAGACGTCCCTTTCTTCAGCCCCTTCCTCCAGCTCTTATGGGGGGACGCCAAGGCGTTCCCAGACCAGCCGAGAGGTCTCTTCCCGCTCGGACATGCCCGAAACACCACACCAGGGAGGCGTTCAGGAGGCATTCTAATCAGATGCCCGAGCCACCTCAGCTGGCTCCTCTCAACGCGAAGGAGCAGCGGTTCTACTCTGAGCTCCTCCCGGATGACAGAACTTCTCTAACATCTCTAAGGGAGAGACCTGCCACCCTGCGAAGGAAACTCATTTCAGCGCTTATATTCGCGATCTCGTTCTTTCGATCACTACCCAAAGCTCGTGACCATAGTGTAATATAATTAGACACTTTTAATTACACCAGTAACAATAATATACCTGTCATTGGGGTCTGGAATAATCTGGTCACAAATAAAAGGAACAGATTTGTGCAAAAGAATGGCCGCCCCTCTAGGCCTACCAGAAAAAATGAATGGTGTACCGTGTTTCCCCGATAATAAGACAGTGTCTTATTTTTTTTTTCGGTTCAAAAAACACCATAGGGCTTATTTTCGGGGTAGGTCTTATTTTAATTAACATTAA
>JAOUQZ010055906.1:0-21625 GCA_028564935.1 Neosilurus hyrtlii
AGAGTCAGCTGAGATGGGCGCCAGCCTCCCCGTGACCCTAATTAGGAATAAGCGGTTCAGAAAATGAATGAATGAATTCATTAATGTTTTTTTAATCCCTACATAGTTGATTGTGAGTGTCTGTTGATTGAGAGTGACGGATTTTAGCTGTCCATGGCTAATTTTAACCTTCCATGGTTTGTTTTTTACCCTAACTGGTTGATTTTAACCCCCTGTGGTTGTTTTTATTCACCTGTGCTTTAATTTAGTCCTATGTCATTGTTTTAGCCCTCTGTGTTTGAATTTTTATTTTTCTATCTTTATATACTGTATTGATCCCACAAGGACAATCATTGCCTCTACATTTAACCCATCCAAAGTGAGCACACACACACATGTAAACAGTGAGCACACACACACTCGGAGCAGTGGTCTGCCACACATTGGGGCACCCGGAGAGCAATTGGGGGATCGGTGCTTTGCTCAAGGACACTTCAGATATGAAGGTGGAGGAAGGGAAGGTGCAGTTCACTCCCCGACTGACACACATTTAGCCATCCGTGTTTGTTTGTTCTGATTTTACCCCTCAGTGGTTGTTTTTAGCCCTCTGTGATTGATTTCAGGCCTGCATAGTTTAATTTAGTTTTATGTCATTGTTTTTAGCGCCCCGTGTTTGTTTCTAGCCTTTTGTGGTTGATTTTAGTGGTAATTTTATTCCTACGTGGTTGGTTTTTGCCCTCTGTGAATAAGTTTTACCCAGTGTGGTTGATCTTACCCCTGATTTTAACAGTCCATAGTTGATTTTAGCCCTTTGTGGTTTACTTTTGCCCTCCGTGTTTGATTTTATCACTCCATTTTTTATTTTATCCCCCTGTGTTAAATTTTAGCCCTTAGTGTTTGATTTCATCTCCCCTTGTCTGAGTTCAGCTCTCTGTGGTTAATTTTACTTCTCCGTGGTTGATTTTAGTCCCCTAAGTTCTTTTTTTTTTTAAAAATCTACTGCAGCTGTTTATTTTATCCCTCTCTGGTTGGTTTTAGCCCTCCGTGGATTATTTTACCCTCTGTGGTTGATTTTTACCCCTGACTTTATCCCTCTGTGCTTGATTTTAGCCCTCTGTGGTTGATTTTAGCTCTATGTGGTTGATTGTAGCCCTCTGTGGTTGATTTTTACCCATGGTGGTTGATTTTACTCCTGATTTTAGACCTCAGTGGTTAATTTTAGCCCTCTGTGGTTGATTTTACCCCTGATTTTAGACCTCCATGGTTGAATGTAGACCTCTGTGGTTGATTTGTACCCTCTGTGGTTGATTTTACCCCTGATTTTAGACCTCAGTGGTTGATTTTAGCCCTCTGTGGTTGATTTTTACCTTATGTGTTTGATTTTACCCTTGATGTTAGACCTCAGTGGTTGATTTTAGCCCTCTGTGGTTGATTTTTACCCTCGGTTGTTGATTTTATCTCTCCATGGTTGATGGTACCTTTTGATTTTAGCCCTCCATGGTTGATTTTAGTTCTCTGTGGTTGATGGTACCTTTGTTTTAGCCCTCCGTGTTTGAGTTTAGCCCTCTGTGGCTGGTTTTAGTGCTGCTTTTATCCCTCCATGGTTGAATTTAGCCCTGATTTTAGCTCTCAGTGGTTGATTTTAACCCTCTGTGGTTGATTTTAGCAATGATTGTATCCCTTCATGTTTGATTTTAGCCCTGACTTTACCCCTCAGTGGTTGTTTTTAGCACTCTATTTTAGCCCTGTGTGTTTGATTTTGTATTTCTCTCTTGTTAATTTTAGCCCTGGTTTTACCCCGCAGTTGTTGTTTTTAGTCCTCTGTGGTTGATTTTAGCCTCCCATGGTTGATTTTACTCCATGGTTGTTTTTAGCTCTCCCTGGTTCTTTTTAACCCTCTGTTGTTAATTCTATCCCTCCATGTTTGATTTTATCTCTTCATGGGCGATTTTAGCCCTCCATGGTTGATTTTAGCACTCCGTGAGTGATTTTTATTTCTCTGTATTTGATTTTATTCCTCCATGTTTTATTTTAGCCCTTTGTGATACGTTTTACCCCTCAGTGTTTGATTTTAGCGCTCTGTGTTTGATTTTATCTCTCTCTGGTTTATTTTTTTTAAAGTATTTATATAAAACTGTCACTCAAAAAAAGTGAATTTTTAACACTCTCTCACTTGAATATTTTTTGTACTATTAATAAACTCAGGTGTAATTTTCCTTACTTTAAGCTTTATGTTTTTTAAAATATATTTATTTGACTTATATATATAGGCTGGTGTGTGTATATATACATACCAGCCTTTGATAACCCAGTTACCTGCAGTGACAACCCGTTGATAGTGGGGCTTGAACCCACGACCTTGGGATCAGTAGGCCACCACTGCCCCGATCCAGCACCCTAAGAGATATCTAGGAGATATATATGTTAGGGGATATCTAAGAGATATATATCTTAGGATGCTGGATTACTGTTCCCAAGGTCGGGCGTTCAAGCCCCACTATCAGCGGGATGTCACTGCTGTCCCCCCAGTGCAGCAAACTGGGTTATCAAAAACCAGCCATGTCTCTCACTGTCTGTGGTGAGAGAAATGTAAAAGAACCATTGCTGATTTTCGATATATATATATATATTTACAATTTACTCATGAATTTAATGTATTTATTATTTCTTTTAGGTTAAAAATTAAGTTTGCTCAGACAGGAAGTTCTGCTGTTGTCTTGGTAACGTTCTCTTTGCCTGTTATAAATGACTTTTTTTAGGATTGCGGTCAGATTCTGATTCTGATGAATAATCAACACTGCAGTAATTCTCCTCTAACCAGCAACAGAATGCCAGAATTACTGTAATAAACACTGTTCCACCATCATGCAGTCCAATGTGTGCAAACATAGCTGAGTTAAAAAAATACATCCCAGATAACATTCAGATGTTTCTCTATCTCCCCCTGCAGTGTGGTGAAGTTTCGGCGTACAGGCGACAGCACTTATTCAGAGTATGAGTCTGGAACCAGGGATCAGATGGTGCAGGTCGAAAGTGGAAATGTTGATGCCGGGTCTGTGGCTCTGTCTGATGGAGCTCCAGTACCACAAGAGTTTGCCAACCCCTCTGATGGTACCACACTATAAACTTTTCTTACTACTGTAGAGAAACACATCACAAGAAAGCAGTGATTTCTAAATGTACTTTGACATGTATTTGATTATAGACAGTTATAAAGTTATTTGATGTTTTGTAGGTCAGTCTAACTTCATTTGTTAATAAACATCCATTTCTGATTTTCAGACCTGCAACACATTCCAAAAAAGTTTGAATGAGATGAAATTCAATACTAATTTGATGTAAAGCGTTTGATGTCATCATGATTTGGTACAAAATCAGTATCCAGGAACAGCGTGGCCTTTAAGGAGTGCAGGGTCTTTAATTTATCAACAAATTAAGGAGAAAATTTAATAAAAAAGGTTTAAAAATTATCTTCCTGAAATAAAGATAGAAAAGATTCTGATATTTCACCTGCTGTGGTGTATAATATTATTAAACAATTCATGGATTCTGGAGGAATGTTGGTGTTTAAATGGGCAGAAACCATCCATAGCTGGTAGAACCACATGCTCTCAGGATTACTTAAAACCTTTATCAATCTCTACAATACAGAGTTACATCTACAAACACCAGCTAATACTTTGTGTAAAAGGGAACTTTGTTTTCTGTGTCCAGAAATGAGGAACTTTGACATTTTTTTCCAAGTATATAAAATAGCATGTATTTGATGATGAATGTGTTAAAATTGGATGTACATGAGTGAAGAAATCTGATTCTGAAGGGATATCTTACCGGATCATGGTTGAAGTGCAAATCAAAGCAATTGAAGAGAACAATTGTGACAAATCGAGAATTTGGCGAAGTCTGGTTAGAGACTTATGAAAGCATGAATTGTCATGAGATTTTGAAAGAAGTTAGTTGAGATCATAATGATCAGCTACACAACAGTTCTTTTGAGATACACAGGCTACACCTACTTTGTAAAGCACTGGAAAAATGACATCGTCACAATGCATGTAAACATGAATAGATGCATGGATATTCAAATGCCTACAGAAGCGCCATGGACTTCTCTGGGTCCAGAGCATCTGAGACCATCACACAGTGGAAACGTGTACTGTGATCAGAGGAATCAGTGTTCCAAGTTTTTTTTTTTTTTTTTTTGGAAGAAATGGACACCATGTGCTCCAGACTACAGACGAAAACGACCATCCAGACTGTTACCAGGAACAAGTGCAAAAGCCGGAGACTTTGACAGTATGGAGTTTGTGTCATTGCCCTTGGTGAAGTAACTTACATTCTGTGGTGCAGAAAAGTACACTGAGATTTTGGAACAACATCCGTGTTTGAACAAGACACAAAACCACATCCTGTACACATTACAAAGGCGTGGCTGTGGAAGAAGAGTGTGTGGGTGCTGGAGTGACTTGCATGCGGTCCTGTCCTGTATACAGTAGAGGATGTGTGGAAAACAGGACATTGACTCTCTACTGTAACTCACATTAATGCCTGTTTACAGGAAGAACGAAACAAAATAACACCTGAAATACCCCACTGTCTCAACTCGTTTTAATTTATAGAGTGATATATGTTTTTTTTAAACAAACTAATAAATAAATAAATACATTTCATGAGGTAAAACATCAAATAACATCCTATTGTACTGAGTGTAACACAAGTCACAGATTATTTACACATCATCTAGCTATCATTGAATTTTTTTATTTCCCCCCATTTTCATTCCAAATTTTAGTCATATCTAATTCCCACCATCAAGTATTTCTTTCCCTATCACACAACCACCCCCAACCAGGGAGGGGTGTAAGCATGCACATGCCCCCTCCGTTACATGTGATCCTGCTGCCCGACTCTTTACGAACTGCATGTGTATTTGGGGCGGTCTAACACACTCTGAGGGAAACCGCTATCAGCCACCTCGTACAAATGAGCTCACAGACACCCATGATTGGCTGACGATCGCTGTGAGAGACAGGGAATTAAGCGTATGCCATCCCTCCCTCCAGTAAGAGCTCAGCCAATTAGCTCCCATGGACTACCGTCATGGATGGCTGTAGCATCAACCTGGATTCGAACTTGTGATCTCCGGGTTGATCGTCATGCACCTTCTCGATGTGCCAATCGGGATACCTATACAAAATGAATGAATAAATGAATGAATGAATGAATAAATTTCCTGACTTTTTATGATTTGGGGTTGTAATAATAATATATAGATTTAGGCCCTTGGTAATGTGGAGCTCCTGATCTCTTTTGATATGTGTAGACGGCTGGTGTGATAAAAGTAATACGGCTCTTTTAGAAAAGTCAATTAATCAATTTCCTCTGTGTTTCTTGAATTAGAGATAGAATATTAAACTCATTATCAGTGGGACTAACATGAGTAATTGAAGAGCAAAACACACCCACAATGTGAAACACAAGACCTCCTTAAAAGAAATAAACAAGACCCAGGTGGGACAAAGTCCATACAGGTGTTCACAGTAATCAGGGGACACGAACAGAGCAGCTCCACAGCATGAGAGGATACATTCATCTTAAAGACCGATACCAAGAGTTATATAATTTTAGTTTAAAAGGGAAAAGGCCAGTAATCCACATGAGAATATGAGCTCAGGGAAATGTAATTAATTCATTTATATCAATAACCAGGACATGTTTCATATCTGAAGTTTGTTTCTTGTGTTTTGTACTAAACCTACAAAGCTTATTTATCTGCTTGTCTGTCTATCTATCCATCTATTTGTCTATCTAACCTAAGTTTGATATTAGAAGTGAATTGGTTCATCAGTCTTGTACTGAATCACATTTTATGGCACAGTGGAGGATTTTTCTCTCCAAATGCTCATCATTACTTTAAAATTTACATTTTGCTTTATTTATCACCGCAGGAAGTTTTACCTGTAGTATTCTACTTTTACTGGATGTAGGCTGATCCTTCATGTCTTCCTCTGGCTGTAGATACGTTTATGGTGGAAGATGCTGTGGAAGCTATCGGCTTTGGGAAATTTCAGTGGAAGCTTTCTATCCTCACAGGTCTCTCCTGGGTAAGGTTGGTTTAACTTTTACTTTTGAGTACAGATATAAACTAGTATTTATAAAAAAACATTAAAAAAAATTATATTTAAGAATTTATTTTTTCTTTGAGAAATTAACACACACTGATTTTTCTTAACTTTGTTCCTACAAAAATTCATAAAAGTCTATGACAGCTTCATGATGTCGTCTTAAACCTCAGATTTGTTTGCTACTGTGTGCTTGATTAAAAGCATGTGCCCGTTGCTCTAATAAGCATAGGCGAACGCCCCACATAAAAGGACATGGGGGTGTGTGGGCACGCACAAATATTCATGAAGACCGAAGCAATGGTAAAGCTACAAACCCATGGCAGTGCTGGAATCTAACACAGGGAAGAATTGTACTTCTGAAATTAAAGATGAGATATTGTATCCTGTAGTGTGAACAGTAAAACCTTTATCACTTTGGCACCAATATGTGCGTAAGAGTGCTTTGCTTATGTTCATAGTTTGTCCATAGCTAAGAAGAAATCCCAGCTAAGAAAATATAGGTAAATGTCAGAAAAATGTGTAATATTAAAGAACATATTTCTTCTTAAAAACGATTGGTGAATGAGACCTAATAGATTTGTAGAGCGTTAATTATTTAAAAGATAAACAGTGACAGTCAGGATTCATGAACATTAATGATCTAGGAAGTGAAGAGCTGAGATATTAGCTTGGAATCTGATTTGTTGAAGCAGAGTGTATAGATAAGCAGATATAAGAACTGTAGAAAGTACAGAATGGCTGAATTGCTCTCTTTACAGTACAGATTAACCAAAGGATAACGCTGTGCATCGTGACAACTGGGAACTTGAAATCTTCCAGTGTGAACACAGATGAGGTGCATTTAGGAGGCGTGTCATCTCCTCAGCCTGTGTTATCTCTCTCTCTCTCTCTGTGGGTATATAAAATCTGTTAAGGAGATGGTTGGTTATTTTTAAAGTGGATATAATAATTCACTGTTGAATGTGCTTTCATTAGTATTTATGTAACACATACATTAATATTACATGTATTAGGCTCAAAGTTATTTTTTTCTCAAATTCATGGTGACCCAATAAAAACTCCCATATTTTCAAAGGTAAATGAAAAGATTATTTCCACACATGAAACTTCATTCAGTACAGTTTTTATTCGTCATGTTTTAAAGCTGATCATTCTCCTCATGGTGGCCGTTCATTATCTATACACTCTCGGAGGTGATTTCTGAAGGCTGTCGGGTAGAACAGCGGCAATCTCCTGCTGAATAATTACCATAAGAGCTTCAGGAGTTCAGGGTTAGCACGTCCTCTCCTGCCTCACTAAGTTTCATGTGGATAAATAATTTGATTATTAATTTGAAATGACTTGGTGGGCAAATCCATAGAAATTCCATAGTATAAAAACAGGCACCTTCAAGCCCAGACAGCTTTTTTTAAAATGTTTAATCAGATGTTTATGTACCTTGGCATGAAGAAACAGTGTGCAGTAACCAGAACAAACATTTAAGACAAGATAAATCTTCCTTCATTTAAAAAATGTTAAATGTGGACTTGATACAGCAATCAGCCATACAATTAACTATAAGCACTGCCAGGTGAAGTGAATAGCATTAATGATGTCATTACAGCGCCACCTGCCAAGCAGTGATATATTATACAGGAAGAGAATGTGGGGATCTGAGTGATTTTGACGAGGATGATAAATGTATGTTTATCTCCAGTGTGGTGGGGTGTGTCCTGGTAAGCAGGGGTAAGTACCTATGAATGGTATAGAAGGTAGGAGAGGCAGTATAGTGGAAGAGAATCATGGGAGCATGAGATTCAGTGATGTGTGTGGCGGTGAAAGCGAGTACGTCTGGTCTGATCCCACAGAAGAGCTACTGTAGCACAAACTACTGGACCTGTTACCGCTGGAGCTGATAAAAAGGAATCAGAACACACCGTGTATTTCAGCTCACAGTGTGTGGGACGTCTACATGCACACCACTTAGAGGGTGCTAATGTTATGGCTGATCAGAGTGTGGTCCACTGGTGAAGAATTGTAATTTTTATCAACATTGTAATAAAATGTATTTGTATGTATATATTGTTTTATACTGATATTTGAGTGGTGGGAACACTCACTGGTTATAATTCCCACTGAGGATCAGTGATTGTTTTATTTTATTAAAACAATAGAACAAAATCATGGAGATGAAGTTCAGGAGCATGAGTTAGCATTCACATCACAATGAGGGGGAAAATAGTTTGTGATTTCAGTGATCCTGACAGTGATGTAGTCTCAGTACCAGATGTGTGAAGTTTCAGTATTTCATGATCTGCTGATCATCTAGAGATTATACAGAATGGTGCAAAAATCCTAGGGCTTATAATAAATGTGTGTATGTGAATATATATATATATATATATATATATATATATATATATATATATATATATATAAATAATATAAAATGTGTGTCTGTTTGTGTGCGTGTGTAGATGGCCGATGCGATGGAGATGATGATCCTCAGTATCTTGGCCCCTCAGCTGCACTGTGAGTGGAGACTCCCCAACTGGGAGGTGGCCCTGCTGACTTCGGTAAGGGGGGTGGTGATAAGGGAGATAGTGGGGATGAGCGAGATAATGGTGGTGGTGATGAGGAGGATGATGATGGGGGGTGATGAGGATGGTGGGGTGGTGATGATAGTGGGGTGGTGTTGAGGATGATAGGAATGGTGATGAGGGAGAGGATGATGGTGGGGTGGTGATGAGGGAGATGATAATGGTGGTGAAGATGAGGACAATGGTGGGGTGGTGATGAGGGAGATGGTGATAATGGTGGTGGTGGTTTTTGAGGGTGATGATGGTGATGAGGGAGATGATGATGGTGGTGGTGATTGTGTGCTGTTTATGCCCTTTCCATTCACTTATTCCTAATGAGGGTCGCGGGGAGGCTGGCGCCCATCTCAGCCGACTCTGGGCGAGGGCAGGGTACACCCTGGGCAGCTCGTCAGGCCATCGCAGGGCCATCAGTCACACAACCATTCATACTCACCCTCACACCTAGGGGTGATTTGGAACAGCCAATTAACCTACTGCGCATGTTTTTGGGCTGTGGAAGGAAACTGGAGTACCCGGAGAAAACCCACACAAGCACAGGGAGAACATGCAAACTCCACACAGAAACGGCCGAGCTGGGAATCGAACCCAGGACCTTCTTGCTGTGAGGCGGACGTGCTAACCACTGCGTCGCCGTGCCGCCCCTTTATGCCCTTTTATTTCCTTATATTTTTATTCTTCACTAGTGGCAGCTCTCTCTGGGTGTCTCCGTTTTCTCCATCTCCTGTATTCGCCATCAAATTATCTATCTGTTATTTAGAATATGGTAATAGGCTTGTAAGCACAACTCCTCCTAAACTACTGGATGAAACACTAAGGCAGTTCGGTCATGTTGCAGGCAGAGGGGAGTGGGGGTGAGTGGGTGATACGGTGAGGTCCTCTAAAGTGAGTTTACTCAGTTCTAGTTAAATCTATTCTTCACGCTTTCATAGACTTTCTTCTTTTTTCCTACGTTTCCTTCTTTTCTCTCAATTCTGCTCATCTATCTTTTCTTGTACCTGTGTTCCCCCTGGTATAGGTGGTATTTATTGGCATGATGATCAGCTCTTCATTATGGGGAAACATTTCTGATAAATACGGGAGAAAAACAGTGAGTATCACTAAAATATATCATATAAAGCTTTTATTTCAGTTTTAAATCTGGGATGTTTGCAGGTGGCCAGAAATGTTTTCTTATCTTCATTGTTTCTTTCTCTTTATAACTGTCTGATTTATATTTTTTATTTTATATTGGAGCTAAAATTTAGACAGACGGTTCCACAGTGGATCCCACATCCCTGTCTGACGCTGTGTTTTGAGGTTAAAGTGATTCAGTCGAGGTTAAGTGTTATAGAAATTCTGTACGATAATGCAGTGAATTGTTTCAGGAAACTGGAAGTAATAAAACATCTAAAATGAACACAAATCCATCTGTTTCTTCTCAAAAGCATGAACACAAACTTTATAGAGAATCTTTACTGAAAGAACAAACTGAATTTTAGTGTTCGTCTGCATCTGAATGAAACCAGGATTTCCCCTCCTGTGTTCGGAGCTCTGTGGTTAGATTCATCTAGATGTGAGGCATGTTTAATCTTACTGGATTACCTGTATCACTATTCATGGGTCTGAACAATTACTGTGATGGAATTATAAAATATTTTAAGTGACATTGTCTGGCTCAACCTGTCAAAAAAACCTGACTCTGTTATCTAACTAATGACTTGCTACCGTTTCATACAACAAAATGCGTAACACTGAGCATTACAGTGCCTTAAGTGTTATTATTATTATTATTATTATTATCACTGAAATTAATAGTAAAATGTGTTGTGAATCTACATTAAATATGGAATCTGTAGAATATGCAGAAATTTGAAAGTTGTAACTGCAGAAATATTTATCAAAGTTGTTGAGAGAATCTGTGATGGCCTGGCGAGCTGTCCAGGGTGTACTCTGCCCTTGCCCAGAGTTGGCTTAGATGAGCGCCAGCCTCCCCAATTAATTTTGGTAAAACCATTTTTGTTAGAATTTACGTGCCAAGCAAACACACATTACACAACATTATTGCAACGTTACATGAAGGCTATAACTGTTGGTTACACAACATTTATCTGAAGGTTGTGAGAATGTTTGTGACTTTTATGCACAGTGTTGTTTTGACATTGCCAAATGGAGCACACATCCAGGCCCCCAGTACAGTGCCATCTAGTGCGGGACGAGGACGGTGCACCTCCATACTGGGGTTTCCTTTTCAGTGAATCACAGGTACTGAAAAGGAAACACAGCACACATGCACTCAGTCCTTAGAAATTAATGTTACTGTAACATCTTATAAAACATTTGAGATTTTCTGAAAATGTTCCCTGTCATTTTTACGTTGAGCCTCATTCATCATTATCATAAGATTTGTTTTTAAGAATTTTGTAAGAAATTACAAAAGAAATTTGTAAGAAATGTCTACAAAGTTTTTTGGGTCATTTCTTTCAGAAACATCACTTTACGTTGGTATCTCTGATATTTTGTACTGATTTCTGTACCTTTTATCATTTTTCAATGCAACGTGGTGTCTCGATTTTGTTTTTGTAAGCTGTTTTTTTTTTTTTAAATGTTGAGTGTATTTCTTCCAAAGTTCCAACCTATCCAACTTGTTTTTTGTTTTTTTTACCTTAAATGTATGACATTGTTAGACGTCACAGACTCGCACATCAAAACTCCTAAATTCAACGTTAACATTATTTCTTATTTCCAGGTGCTCGTAGCTGATACAGAATGCACTGTGCATAGAACTATTAGAAGTAGAAAGTGGAGAGCAATATTAACCTCTCTCAGTACAGAACCTGGACAAGAACCTCAGGGCTCGCGCAGTGCCAGCGTTACCAGGCAGACTGATTCTGCGGTAGTGTTTCTTGCAGAGGCCATGTAGGAACTCTGAATGTGATTTGATGATCGTTCATGATATACATGTACAAATTAACATTCACATTTTCCATTTCTTTGAAGGTAATTGTTTGTATTAGAATTTAATTATCATAATTTCCAATCCAAATAACATTACTTTTAAGCAATGTTTTGAATTTTGACAATTCCAAACAAAATAATCTCGAAGGAGGGTAGCACTGAGAGTTATGAGCTTCGATGACATTTTCATTTTTAAATTAATGTAAGTGCTTTTGAACTTTGAAG
The DNA here is from genome assembly GCA_028564935.1 of Neosilurus hyrtlii. NCBI lineage: Eukaryota > Metazoa > Chordata > Actinopteri > Siluriformes > Plotosidae > Neosilurus > Neosilurus hyrtlii. The sequence continues at coordinate 11,843 of JAOUQZ010055906.1, forward strand.
CATGTAAGTAAAATATGATGCCTATTATTGTTCTTAGATCGGCAGCAGAACTGAATTTCTAGATTAGAACCTTTTTAGATTCAGCAGAGGGGAATTTAAAATATTGTCTGTTCAGTAGATTTATACGCTCCAGGACTCACAGGAGGCTTCGGGTGGGAAATGTCTGGGATATTATACCCACAAGGTCTCCAAGCTCCCTCTGAAATGTCCCTCTGGCCAAAAAAGCCCAGGGCTTTATATACAGTACCTGAATATCTGGTGGTACCTGATTAGAGTGTCAGGGATGGGCCTGCATTGCTAGCTCAAGATGTTGCACAGCTCCATGAGAAAAGCTCTTCGTGGCCGGACTTCATGAATAAATCCACATGGCCTTTGAAGATGTGTTCTCTCCTTAGTGCATGAGCTGTAATTTATTCTGCTAAGAGTAAATATGCCATTGTTCCAGGCTTGAAGGAATTGGTCTACATGTGTCCTGCACTTAATTGATACATCATGAAGTGATATTTATTTGCATGTAACTTGATTAAAATATTTATTTAAAAAGTATAATAGTAAAAAGTTTCAGTCTCTGACATCATATTATGAATCAGAAAAATCTAAGAAAATAAAGGGGGGGATAGTAGTGATTTTGTGGCCTCACTCATTGTTTTTCTATTTCAGGGTCTGAAGATGAGTGTTCTGTGGACTCTGTTCTATGGTATCCTTAGTGCATTTGCTCCTATTTATGGCTGGATTTTGTTCCTCCGAGCTTTGGTTGGATTCGGTATTGGAGGAGCTCCTCAGTCGTAAGTTCCATCATGGTCATGATGTCAGAATACAGTGTTTACAGGAGTGTTGTGAAGCACTGCCTAGTTTTGTGTGGGTGGTGGCTGTCGAGTAATAGAAATTTAGGATTTAGTCTAAAGCTTCTTTAAGGAGACATTTATTTAGTATTTATGGAAGGAGTCTCCGGTTTCAATTTTTAGTTTTTGTCTTCTACTACGGAAACGATTTATTTATATATATATATATATATATAAAATTAAAGGAGTTTAAAGCATTAAAAAATCTGAAGATGTTAAAGATGTGTTTGTATTGTGATGTAGAAATATTGACCAAACTTATCATGCTAATTAGCAAGCTTTAAAAGGGGACGCAGTGTTGGTGTGTAGTGTAGTCAGTCCGAGCAGAAGTGAGAATGCACACATTTTTACAGAATACAGAAAATAAACACAAAGAAGTTACTGCTGTTTAACACCCAAAATTCTCCAAGTAGTGGAACTTTATTTAAATTCACAACCAAATATCTAATAAATATACAATTATTGTTTGTGTGTGGGTGGGTGTATATACATCCTATTGCTGGTTAAATATTTTAGGCTTTAAAGTTTCTCTTTCTAAAATAAATTCCTGTAAAATTACTCTAAGATTAAACTCTGTGGGGTTGTAGTAACGTTTCACACTACAGCATTCACACCATGTCTGAGATCTGTCTGAATTTACTATTTAAATTTAACACTAATTTAACTTCGGACATTCCCTACTCATTGTTACATTTTAGTTTTATTGCACCATTTTTTTTCTGTTCCTCTGTTCATCCTGAAGTCTCATTACTGGTGTTTTTGTTTTTTTTTCTTTTTTTACTTGTAGTTTTATGAACACTGCACCTCTCACTTTTCATTATTATTTTCAACATCCAAATGTCCAGTCCTACTATAAATACACTATAACCTCTCTCTCTCTCTCTCTCTTTCTCTCAGAGTGACTCTGTATGCCGAGTTTCTGCCCATGCGCTCCAGAGCGACCTGCATACTGTTGATTGAGGTGTCATTTTTTTTGTACAACCTTTTGGGTCTACACTGTTTCTTTCCCATTGTGACATTTATTTATGTTTTGTACATTTGTAACAAAGTGTAACTTTAACACATTTCATGTGAACACATACGCTCCACATACAGAACAATTATCTTAATTATTCTTCTAATATGTATTTGATGAAGCTGTGACCCTGATACTGGTGACTTTTGGATTACTCTTGTGTGTGTGTGTAGGTGTTTTGGGCTCTAGGCACGGTGTTTGAGGTGTTGTTGGCGATTCTGGTCATGCCATCGTTGGGTTGGCGCTGGTTACTCGCACTGTCCACAATCCCACTCTTCATCTTTGCCATCCTCTGCTTTGTAAGTTTTTCTACACTGTACCCTTAAACACAATCATCAGGACTGTAATAGGTATCTTACTGTGTGTGTTTGTGTGTGATGTGTAGTGGTTGCCTGAGAGTGCCCGCTATGACGTGCTGTCTGGAAACCAGGAAAAAGCTCTGAACACACTCAAACGCATCGCGACGGAGAACAACGTCCCCATGCCGCTGGGTAAACTGGTGGTGGCACGGCAGGTAATAAGAGACTGTTTTATTTATCTACACTTTTTTACTCTTTTACACAGACATGAATTGTGTACTTTTCTATAATTAATTCTAATTTACTGCCACAGTTCTACACTATTCTCATGTTTCTATTGTGAAGAACCCTCAGTGTCTCATGGTGTGCTGGTCTGAAGTGAGAACTGTTCTAGAAGATTTGTAAAATGTGTATTTTTTTTAGTAAGAGAATCTCACATATCGTACACGTCATTACTACTCAGTGATGTTTACGTTCCTCGCACTCCCTTACATACCTCCTTCCATCACCATCGCTGTCTGTCTATCTTATCAGGAGGACAGAGGGAAGATTAAGGATTTGTTCCTACCACATTTCCGCTGGACTACGGTTCTCCTCTGGTTCATATGGTATGAGAGAACACACACACACACACACACACACACACAAACTGTAGGGGGTAGAAAACTTGCACTGCTGCAGAATGAGAGCAGAGATAAAGAGAGAACGAGAGTGAAAGAGTCCACTGTGAAATTATATACAGGTTGAATTATTCATTTTGGAATTTTAAACTTTATTTATAAACCCTAAGTCTTACTTTATTTTACTGCACTTTTAAAAGTTTAATTTAAAAAAACTCAACAATATCACTTAAAGCTAAAGTGGGATTCATTCATTCATTTTCTGACCTTTTTAATCCTAATTAGGGTCGCGGGGAGGCTGGCGCCCATCTTAGCTGACTCTGGGCAAGGGCAGAGTACACCCTGGACAGCTCGTCAGGCCATCGCAGGGCAGAAACACACTGATGGCTATGCAGCTACTCTTGATGAAAGTCAGCAATGGTTCTTTTACGTTCCTCTCACCATAGACAGTGGGAGACATGGCCGGCATTTGATACACAGCCACCTGTCCCCCCCAGTGCTGTTAACTGGGTAATCAAAGGCCAGCCATGTCTCTCACTGTCTGTGGTGAGAGGAATGTAAAACAATCATTGCTGACTTTATAGTTTATCCAGGTGAAGTGCCTGAATAAACAATACAGAGTGGAAAAAGTTTGTGAACCCCTCACTTACAAGATGTACATATGAGGTGTGGCTTTTAAATAACAAAACTGATGAAATTAAATTTGAATGTAGACTTTCTCCTTCACTATTCTCCCCTTCTGTACTCCAGACGAGTGCAGACTTGTTGACCCTGGTTTTCCCCTCAGAGTTTGTTTCAGGATGGTACTGGAGACTATATACATACATAGACACAAAGCACTTCTGTGAGTTGCTCTGGATGAGGGCATCTGCCAAATGCTTTAAATGTAAATGAAGGGAACTGAACATGTAAATTGCTTCAAACTTTTCCCGGATGTTTATACTTTCAGATTGGGGAACTTAAATCCCTGTCTTGTTATTTATTAGCCACACCTTGTTTATAAACATTTAAATAGAGGAGTGTTATGAGACATGGTCATACACTTTTTAAAACATTTTTTTTATGTATTTCAGGTTCTCTAACGCGTTCTCCTACTATGGCCTTGTACTACTGACCACAGAACTTTTCCAAGAGGGCGGAGCCTGTGGGCGTGAGTCCTGATCAACTTTTTTTAAATCAATAATTATTTGTATTATTAAGGACTTTTGTACAAGTGTTAACAATCCGGATCAAATACCAACAAATTGAGTTTGAAGCTCTTTTGTTTCCCCTTAGAGACTAACGGCAGTAAAACGGAGCCAAGGTGTAATCTGGAGTGCAAGTACCTGAATTTAGATGATTACAAAGACCTGTTGTGGACGACACTTTCAGAATTTCCAGGTTAATATGAATTTAATGGTATGGTAATGTTTTTTACCATATCACTGTAAGGTACTCGCTAATTCTGTAATTCCAGGTTTAAGGCAAATCACAGGCTCATGACCAGATTTTTGATTACTAGCATGTACTTACACAGTGCCTCTGGGGATTTATTTCAAGTTAATGTGCTGTAGGTCTTCTGGTGACATTGTGGGCGATTGATAGGCTGGGGAGAAGGAAGACCATGGCACTGTGTTTCCTCGTCTTTTCACTCTGCATCGTACCACTGTATGCCTGTGTGGGCAGGTAGATACCTTTTTTATTTTCCTTTATTTCTTTCTGTCCATCCTACTTATCTAGTCCTCTATCTAGTGTGTGGATGAAAGTACTGAAATTATGGCTAGTTAAGAAATAACTAAAAAAAAGTAAGTTCTATCTGTAACTGTCTATAATTTATTTTGTAATTGCTACAAGATTTTTGTTTATTTTTAAAGAATGACCGTGATCACTCACACTCCACTACGACATACGAGTTTTAAAACTCATTGAGTTTATGCTTTTCGTGTACCTTTCTTTCTATTTGGAACAGTTTTGTTACATTTGTAGGATTTTGGGATCAGTGACCATGGCAAAGTCTGAGTTTTGATTGAAACTTTTCTTTGAGTCTGGGAGGAGAATGATAAGCCATTAATGAGGGTGATGCCCTGCAACAGCTGTCTAGGGTGTACTCTGCCCTCTCCCAGAGTCGGCTGAGATGGGTGCCAGCCACCCCGCAACCTTAATTAGAATAAATCAGTTTGGTTCGAATGAATGAGATGAAGTATGATATGGGGAATTCATTAGAGCGGTTGTTATTCACAGAGACCAGCACTCTATCATTCTCTGTCATACAGAATTCTATTATTGCTGTATTATTTATTTTCAAAGTATAAGTTCAAATGAATAATAAGCAATTATCCAGAGATAGCAAACCAATCAGACTGCAGAGCAGGAGCAACCAAAGACACCCACTTCCAGCAACCCAGGAGAGTCAGAGCCAAGCCAAGCCACACAGCACCAAACAAAATAAAACAAAACAAATAAATAAACCAAAGCAAAACAGCAGTGTTTCACCAACAGGGGAGCTTCTCACTCGGTACCTAATGGAGATCAACTAAATTAGAACAAATAACAGTAAAAGAAAACAAAACCATAAAAGTACATACCACTCAACTGCATTGATCACCTATTGGGAGAACAACTTGAGCCTAAAACATCACAGTGCTATAATTAAATAACAGCGTTGGATCAATATCATAAAATATTAAGAATTACCATGACCATAACAAGCAGCCACCACCACATTACCTGTGCCAGTGAACCAGGAAACTCCAAATGAGACAACCAGGAAGCAAATGGTCTCATGACCAGAGAGCAAGAGGGACCAAACACCACACCTTTTATAGTATGCTCCCTAGTTGTGATTGGTTAATTAATCCAAGAGAAGGTAGCAGCCGTGTCTACATAGAATTCATCTCGTTAAAAGCTACCGCCTCCAATGCAGCGTCGCCCCAACGATGGAACAACCAAGACCAACTAGTTCCATGGTCTAAAGAAAGCAGTAACCGCATTAGAAACCAGACTACAGGCAACTGTAACTGTCAAAACCCAGGAACGACCACAGTTCAGAGATGGTAGTTGGGGGCTGCCAACTACCTCTATTTTGCTTGGATCTGTAAAGACACCCTAATCAGAAATCACATGCCCCAAATAGCGCACCTCACGCCGAAAAAAGGAACACTTGCCCAGTTTCACCTTCAAACCTTCATGCTGTAACCGCCCAAGCACCACCTCCAGCCTCTCCAGCTGTTGCTTAACAGTAGAGGGGAAAAAAAACACAATGTCATCAAGATATAAAAGCAATGACTGGCACTGTTGGTCACCAAAAATCCGCTGCATAAGTCTCTGGCAGGTGCTGGGAGCATTACAAAGACCAAAGGACATACGATTCCATTTGAAGAGACCAAATGGTGTACAAAAAGCAGTTTTAGGCTGATCTGTCTCCACAACCTGATTGTACCCACTGGCTAAATCCGTAGTGGAAAACCAGCAGGCACTGGTCAATGCATCGAGGGATTCTTCGATGCGAGGAAGAGGGCTAGCAGCTCTCCTCGTTTTACTATTCAACTGTCGGTAGTCAACACACATACAGAGACTACCGTCTTTCTTTTTAACCAACACTATGAGGGACACATAAGGGCTGCTACTCTCCCTAATTATCTGGAACTTGAGCAAGTGGTTATGTTCCTTAACAACTTCATAGTCGGCTGGTGAGATACGCCTATAGCGTTGCCGAACTGGAACATCATCCAAGAGAGGAATCTCATGGGCGATCAATTCAGTGCACCCCAAGTCCCCATCGTGTACTGAAAAGACAGAGGCATACTTTTTCAAGAAGAGTCCTCACCTTACCCTGCTCTTCACTGGGCAAAGGGGAAAGATCTAAGGCCTCAATCTGGTCCTGCACAGAATCCGAGACAGACAAAGATGCCACTATAACAACACCATAAGAAACCTCAGTAATACCAGGAGGCAGACTAACAATGCTGACCTTGGCCAAGGTACCAACTATAACGTGGGGATAAAGCAACACATCAGTGGAGCCCACATTTACAATGGGGACATAAGCAGTTCCCCTCTCCACTCGAACTAAAGCTGAGGAAGCAAGCAGTCAAACAATAGATACTGGGGCTTCAGAAACCACCAGCAGCCTGAACAGGGCCCGACCATGCTGCCGGAAAAGCTCATGATAGCACCTTTGAATTATATTCATCCCCAAAACACCAGGAGCCCCGGCAGGGACACCCCCAGGAAGGTCCTTGACCACCAACACCCCACAACACGACATCAATTTACCACAAAGCTGAACCTCCAGCTCCACATAGCCAACATAAGGAATATCTAACCCATTAGCTGCCCGAAGCTGCAGCCAATGACAAGACCAGAGTCTCTCCAGACCCCAAGATTTAAAATGCGTCTGAAAAAAACTGTCATAGTAGATACCATGGATCCAGTATCTACCAAATAAGCAATGCTGACTCCACCCATGCTCATGTCTACATGTAGACAAGATGACATAAGCTTACGAACTTCCTCTGAATCACCCAAGATCACTTCTGAGCCGGTGGCTGCACCCCCTGAACTGTGGCTCTGCAGCTTGTTGGGCGCTAGTTTCCTGACAGGGGAATTGAGCAGGGCTGATTGCCGGACCGTTGGACTGGCATAGGAGACCGCTGTGGGAAAACACCAAGTTCCATTGCACTCCTGAGCAATATGACCGGGCTGCAGACACCCCCTGCAAATAAAGGGGCCATGAGGAGGAGGCTGACTATACCACTGCGAACTCTGTAACCGAAAGATACTTTGAGTAAGTTGATTAAGCTGCTCTTTGTGCTATTTGAGCATCTCTCCCATCTCCTTCAACTCAGACACCAGAGGGCTGTTAGACCCTACAAGTTGACTACTTTTAACTCCACACTGTAGACCAAAAACTGAAGGAACGGAGTGACTTCAGCCCCTCACACTACCAGGCAAACCCTCATGCTCCCACTTGATTGCCTCACTCCTGAATTCCAGCAATGTAGCAGTAGGCTGTCTGCACACAAACTTTTAATTCATGGCATAAGGCACCATCAATTACATGCTCTGCAAACTGATCCAACAGCAAAATTTCTGCATTTAGAATGTCCCTAGGTGCACGCTCCTGTACAGAGGCCACGAGGCTCATTAATGCCAGAGGGAACTCTGCAGGGTCTCCCCTTCCTGCTGCCTCCGGGGGAAAAAAAAACACTTCCTGCAAAGTGACATAGGAGTCAGTGCACCCATACAACTCCTGTAAAACAGCAATGATCTTAGCTGGGTCCTCTCGCTCAACACTGGGGCGAAATTTAATTTTCTCTCTAGCCTCTCCCTCTAGGTGATCAAACAAAAAGAATGCATGACCAGATGCACTCGAATGACGTGCTCTCATACACGCCTCTACTTCCTCCAGCCATTCTGCTAGCCCTATACCTGCCCTTCCCCTGAACATGGAACACTTTCTATCTCGAGGGACATAGACTAGTCTCTCCCTAGAAGAGGCAATAGCATAAGAAGGAGCAACAAGAAGCACAGTAGAAATAGAGGGCATAGCACTGGAACCAGGCACGGCTGCCACCTGCTCTCCTCGCAGACTCATTTTCTGCTCTTAACTGTGTAACTAAATCCCTTAACTCTTGTAGCTCTCCCTCCATAACCATGCCTTATAATAGGGCTACAGCAGTGAGACAAGAGAGCCACACACACAAAACAAAACTGCTGCTTTGCTTTTAGGCAAATATAAGATGATCACACCTATACCTGTAATACTTAACACTATATCAATTAAAAAAGAAACTGGAATACACTCCTGCCCTTTCTTTGTAAGTGTCATCCTGCCGATTGTGCCAGATTGTAGCAGTACACTGTAAGGGGAGTGGGCGAGTAAACCTCGACTTATGTTGGAAGATAAATAAACCGACTACGCCACCCTGGGAATTTCACCCAGAGAAATATAATAAGGGTTGCACCAACCACTAGGCACTCAGGTTTGTGACACATGGGCAGAAGGCATGATTCCAGTATCAAACAAAGTTACTTTATTACAATTCTAATAAAACTTTACAGCAGTATCACACACACAGAATTAAAGAAAAAGAAAATGCCTTGACAGTTCTGAGGCTTACCGGTGGGACAATGGGTCATCAAGTGGGGAAAAATCCTAATCAAAAGCACAAAATAATGGTCACCCCAGTTATATGTGACAAACACTCTAGTGAGGAAAACTAAGGCCCAGAGAAGACACAACACAGGGAAGGAACCTCGACTTGTGTTGAAAGATATATAAAAAATATAGCCCTTTAAATTAAGGCTTTCAATTAAAACAAATGTCCATACAGACCAATGAACACCGAGCCCCTCTCCACAATGACCGAGCAAGGTAGATGGGGAACAAGGCGGACGTAGTCAGTACAGTTGACGGGTGGCGCCGGCAAAAGCAGAGCAGGAGCAACCAAAGACACCCACTTCCAGCAACCCAGGAGAGTCAGAGCCAAGCCAAGCCACGAAGCACCAAACAAAATAAAACAAAACAAATAAATAAACCAAAGCAAAACAGCAGTGTTTCACCAACAGGGGAGCTTCTCACTCGGTACCTAATGGAGATCAACTAAATTAGAACAAATATAACAGTTAAAAAAACAAAAAAAAAACAAAGTACATACCGCTCAACTGCATTGATCACCTTGAACAACTTCAGCCCATAACATCACGGCATATCACGGTGCTATAATTAAAATAACAGCGTTGGATCAATATCATAAAATATTAATAATTACCATGACCATAACAAGCAGCCACCACCACATTACCTGTGCCAGCGAACCAGGAAACTCCAACCGAGACAACCAGGAAGCAAATGGTCTCATGACCAGAGAGCAAGAGGGACCAAACTCACCCCACACCTTTTTATAGCATGCCCCTTAGTTGTGATTGGTTAATAAATCCAAGAGGCGGTAGCAGCCATGTCTACAGAGAATTCCTCTTGTTACATATATACACATATACATACATTATATTATGTATGTAAAATG
>JAOUQZ010055950.1:0-36187 GCA_028564935.1 Neosilurus hyrtlii
GTGTGTGTGTGTGTGTGTGTGTGTGTGTGTGTGTGTGTGTGTGTGTGTGTGTGTGTGTGTGTGTGTTGGCTCTGCAATTGTCTGGCAAACTGTTTGGGGTGTACTAATCCTTCGCCCAGTATCGACTGATTTAGGCTCCAGCCTTCCCACGATTCTAGTTATTGCAAGCGGTGCATTCACTGAGTCAATGCATGAATAAATATCCTTCAAGAAGGAAATCCAACATCGCGTGGCCAGAGATGTTAGCAGTTTCTAGTCAGCTGTGTATAGTTAGAACAAAATGGGAAGTTCATAAAAGGATAACATACAGGTGGACCAAGGAAGATGTCAAAGCATCAGGATAGAAAACCCAAACCACCAACCAAACAAACAACAAAAGAAATCAGAACTGTAAGAAACCAGCACTAACATCTAAACAACAACAACAAAACAAAGAGAAGCAGTCATGTGACAAGTGAGGAGTATGACGATGATAATGATGATTATTAAAATGATGTTTCGTGATGAATCTCACTTTACTCACTAAGGAGAAGACGCTGGAACATATTTCTGGTGGAGATTTTTATTTATTTATTATTATTTTTTTTTTTACAAAAAATACTGCGTGAAGGAAATAATTTATGATATGGGGTTGCATGTTAGGTAATAGACCAGGGGAGTTGGTAATCATTACCTCAACAGTCAGTGCAGAGGTGTACGTTACACACGCTCACATCAAGGAGCAATTTGGAACAGCTAATTAGCCTAATTAGAAACCTAAAGTTTTCTGATGACTCTGCTGTAGGTGAGGAGATGGAATATCGGGCTGCTGTGGATTTCTTCGTCACATGGTGTGAGCAGAATCATCTGCAGCTTAATGTGACAAAGACCAAGGAACTGATTGTGGATTTTAGGAGATCCAAAACACCAGCAGCCCCTGTTTCCATCCATGGCGTCAACGAAATGGTGGAGGATTACAAATACCTTGGAGTTCATACTGACAATAAACTGGACTGGGTTAAGAACACTACCCCACTTTACAAGAAGGGCCAGAGCCGTCTCTATTTTCTGAGTAGGTTTAACATCTACCGAACATTGCTCAGGATGTTGTATGAGTCTGTTGTGGCCAGCGCCATCCTGTATGCTGTTGCATGCTGGGGCAGCAGGCTGAGGGTTGCAGGCGCAAACAGACTGAACAAACCGATCCACAAGGCCAGTAACGTTGTGGAGATGGAGCTGGACTCTCTGACGGTGGTGTCGGAGAGGCGAATGTTGTCCAAAATTAACAGTATTGAACAATACCTCCTACCCACTTCACAACCTGCTGATCAGTCACAGGAGAACGTTCAGTGGGAGACTGATACCACCTAAATGTACCACTGAACCACACAGGAAATCATTCCTACCTGTGAACATTACACTGTACAACTCCTCCATATAGCAACAACATCCACTGTTATACATTTACATTCTACTGTTTATCATACTGATAATACTGATCATATTACTCACCGACACAATTTATTCTGGACCTGTTTATAGAGTTAATTTTAGAATTACATATACATATTTATATATGTTTGTAGATTTACATATATATATATCGTATATATAAATATATGTATATAGACAGATAGATAGATAAATATTTGTAATTTTTCTTTATTGAGACTTTGATCTTTATCTGTATAAAGATGTATGGAGCGACTGTGTGCACACCATTTCCTCCGGGATCACTCAAGTGTTCTGATTCTGGCAATGTGCATGTCTTTGTACTGTGGGAGGAAACCAGAGTACCCGGAGAAAACCCATGCAAGCCTGTTGAGAACATTTAGGCCGTTTTTCTCATTGGATTGACTGAAAACAGGTTTGGTGATAAGTGTGTTTTCAGGAAGTGAGTGAGAATATCAAGGTGATTGTGTGACGTTGGGTTGTTCAGAGCTGGTGGTCAGGCATTCTTACGAGTTTTGAGTTTCTGCTGAACGTAGCAGATGGATTGCTCTTGCTGGGGTTGTTAGGTTTCCTGCATTATAAGACATATATTCATGCGGCTTTAATTTAATTTCACTTCTTCATCCTGTTGATAAAAACCCAGAGGGAAGTGGGCCTCCTGGGGGAGGGGGAAGGGGAGGGGGGCTAAGTCTGAGTCTGTAGAGAAACATTTCAAACAAAAGTCTCTTATTAACTTTGGAGGTGTTGATGGCTTCTTGTGTTTAAAAATGTGTGTGTATAAAAAACAAATCCAAAGTCCAACCTCACCCGCCTAGCCACTCTTAATAACCTGCCAATAAAAATCGATTTTTTTTAAATTACTTCCGCTACTTCTGCGCGGACTTTTATTTTGAAGTCAGAGCAATCCGCAGTACCGGAAGTACCGCTAGCTGCTAATTTGGCTGTGCTAACAAGGCGGATCCCTTCTCTAGCGTCTTTGAAAACTTTGTTCCGAAAAGACAGTAAGTCACTAATACGCGCTGATGTATTTCATGAATCCGTGAAGGTTTAAGCTCTCAAGGTTATAACCAGTGCGTGTGTGTGGCAGTAAATCAATAATAAAAACGAGACGGTTTGGAATTGACTGAAGTTAGTTAGCTAAGTGCTACAGCTAGTGTATGATGCAGCTAAAGCGCTAACGATTAGCTGGAATTGTTGATATATGTTTTTATTTTATTATTTTTATTTTCAGATAATCAGGCGGTGATTCCGTTATCAACCCCGACACAAGAGGAAGAGCATGGGGGACAAGGAGCTGATGTGGGCTTTGAAAAATGGTGACTTGGACGAGGTGAAAACATTACTGGTGAAGGTAAGAGACTGGAAATGGATGGAGAGATAAAAAGAAAAGAGCTTCTTGGCTGTTCAGGGGAAGTTTTGGTAGCTGAGGAGAGCTAGCTGTAGAGGAAAGAGGGGAGAAGGAGGACGCTTAGCTGGCTGGAATGCTCTGGAAAACAGGCCTTGCTGCACAAAAACATCATCTAAATGTCTATGTGGCTATTTAGTCAAACACTTGTGTGTTTTTCGGTGTGATGTGACCTTCCTAACAAGGTGGTAATGTGTAGTGATGTATTTTTTGAGGAGCTGAGGATGAAGGAAGGGAGGAATGGATGGAGTGAGTGGGTGTGTGATGATGCATCAGTTTCCTCCACACCGATCAGCCATTTTTTTCACCCTGTTCACACAGTCAGGCCTCACCGAGCCTCGAGAGATTCGAACACGTCCCCACACAATCCCAATAAACCAGTAAACACGACCCCTTTCCCATCACCGAGCTCTCCTCCTCGTCCTCCTCCTCCTCCACTACTGACCAACTTCAGGGGGAAGTTCAAAGCCGCTCGATGACGCAACAGGCTGATTTGCATGTTCCCCTTTCTGCCAGGATCATTTGCTTATCCAAACGAGTAACATCCAGCCGGAAGAATTTCTCAAGTCACCTGGAATAAAAGACAATTGTGTGTTTGAATGGGAAATGAGTCAGAAGGATTATGGGAGAATAATCCACGGCTGTGTGGCGCGGTAGTTTATGGGTGAATTTAATTTTACGCAGCTGGTCACGGATTTGATTGGGCAGCGTTTCAACGGCGCTGACGTTTCCCACAGCCTGTATGATCAGCCTGTGAATATCATTATTCACCTCAAGCAGGGTGGATATCTCTGTATATTCAACTGTTCAGTGTTATCCACCCCTGCCTGAGGTGAATAATTGTTTAAGCATATAATGCACGCAAACTTAAAAATGAGAGCTTTACAGCAGGACTCTGATCACAGCTCCTGCTGCATCGCGATGGTCACATACAAACGCCGTTATCGGATCTTTTGAAACTTAGGGTTTAAATTGTGCTGAAACCCAACCCCGTGTTTTTGGGACAGCTTTTTTTTATTTTATTCTAGGATATTAAAATCAGACACAGTAATCATGAAGTCATGTTTCATTGTCAGTTGTTTTAATTCGGGCATCATCCGTGTATAGTGAACCAATCAGACTGAGTCATTTCCGTGTAGAACGTACTGAACGCGTTTATATGGAAGTAACTATTGCATTGACTGCACCTTGGGAACTGAATGAAATAAAATCAGGGGTCACTTTAATTTTGCATTAAAATTGAAATTAAAATTGAAATGAATAAGATGTGTTTGGAGTGTTAGTGCGGTTTGAGATGTGGCTGTCGAACAGGAGTCATTTTATTGTAAAGCTGAAGACATGTGTGCACAAACCCACAGACACCCCGGGGTGGGGGGGGGGGGGGGTGTTGCATCTGAAACCACTTATTTGTCATTTCTTTGCTCCTCAGTTCTTGCTTGAACCAGAAATTCTGGTCTGCCATCTTTGCAGGTTGTCCCAGTTCTCTTGTTTGTCCAAATTCACAGTGCTCTGATATTTAGTGTGTCTGAATTAAGGGAGGACTGATGGGGATTCTTGGTAATCAGGGACACCTGTATTTGGGGCGTTTACCATCAGCTGGATATTTGCAGTGTGCGTAGAATTCGGCTCTTACAGCTGACTGAATAACCGTCATGTTTACTATTGGACACTTCATTAAAAAATGAACATTAAAGTCTTTCGTAAACTATTAAAACATATAAATTGTGTGTACGCAAGACTGAGCGAAATGACACCACTAAGTATTGACAAGTTAAGATTCAACAGTGGTGATTGGGTGTTCAAACAGTGATCAATGATTGGTTGAACAGAACAATGGTATTTAGTGAATGATATGGAACAGTGGTGATTGGTTGTACAGAACAATGATCAGTTATTGCTTGTTTGGAACAGTGGTGTTTAGTGATTGGTTGTACCGAACAGTGGTGGACAGTGATTGGTTGTACCGGACAGTGGTGGTCAGTGATTGGTTGTACCGAACAGTGGTGGTCAGTGATTGGTTGTACCGAACAGTGGTGGACAGTGATTGGTTGTACGGAAACAGTGGTGGTCAGTGATTGGTTGTACCGAACAGTGGTGGTCAGTGATTGGTTGTACCGAACAGTGGTGGTCAGTGATTGGTTGTACCGAACAGTGGTGGACAGTGATTGGTTGTACCGAACAGTGGTGGACAGTGATTGGTTGTACCGAACAGTGGTGGACAGTAATTGGTTGTACGGCAACAGTGGTGGTCAGTGATTGGTTGGATTCTTTAATATAAAAACCCTTTTCATTCTTCGTTCCCGTTACTGTGGCAGATCATACCGATCATCTCTGCGTGTTGTAAGAATAAATCAGTGCAGTAATAAATTGTTACACTTTTGAAAGTGTGAAAGAAGACTAATTTATTGTGGTTGAAACTCTCTCGCGGCTGCTTTCGCACCGGTTTCTGGATGTCCGTGGGTCAGTTTTTAACATCGCTGTCTTTATAGTGTTTGTTGCTCTTCTCAAATACTGACACACAAAATAAATCACAGCCTCTGTTGTCTTCTGTCGGGGTTAAACTCTAGAGTGTAAAGTTTCAAGATGCCATGTCGTGATCGTTTTCATTTTAAAGATGAAACGTGGAAAAAACGACATGGTGGTGAAATAAACGCCACTTTTTTACTCGCAATTTTTCGTCTTTGATATGAAACGGTTCCTTCAGGGAATAAATATTCAAAAAAATTATTTATGCAAATAAATCATTACAAATCTGAATTCAGTGAATTTATTCCAGTATTCAATTTTTTTTTAATAATAATCATAATGTTGTAGATGTTAATTAAAGCCTGGTCACTTTTTGAATATTATGGGCTGTTTGCGAGCAAGCCTTCGTTTCCTGAACCCTCGTAGCTGAATGTTTGTTGTGGACGTTTGAGGTTGAAATGCCTCTGGTACATTCCTCCTGTAATAGCCAACATCCTGAACAACATGCACACAGCTTGGTGTAAAACTTTAATCAGATGAGCGAACAGGGTGTGTGTCCAGAGATCCCGAAAAAAAAAACCCTTGGTGTGGGCAAGTAAGATTACTGTTCAGGAAAAAAGAATTAGTCATGATCGTCTTCCATTTCTCTGCCAGCACCAGCAGCACTCACGTGTATTTTTCACGTGAGAAATCATCGTCGAGTAATCATGCAACAAGGTCCATTCGGTTATTTATTCATTAATTCATTCGTTTATTAAAATAATAAATCAGTGAACTCACCAGACACACGGACATTGTGGATGCGGAGCGGTGCAGAGTGGAAACTAGCGGCTAGCACCGGTCTCTACTGCATTCTGTATTGTATTCATTGATTGCGTTGGAAGATAACGTGGCTTTTCACAGCTGCAGCAAAAAAGACCTCAGGAGCGCTGGTGTGCAAAGGCCATGTGCTGGTTCTGTACCGCTATCCCTGCCACGCTATACAAATACGTATTTGGATTCGTCATCACTTAACGTTATTATTTATTGTCGTCCATAAGCGTTATTTTTGTATTTTTGACTGGTGCTCTCCTGATCAGCGTAAACAGGAAATTTCTGCCGTGTAAACACCATTTATTCAAAAATTACATTCAAATTCTTGAAAGAAGCAAGCCCACATTTCCCAGAAGCCTTTGCGCTCAGTAGTAAATAAGCACCAACGCCGCTAATAACTGACGTTATTCTGAAATCCGGGCAGAGAACTGCACAGGTCTCCAGAAATGGTGTCATCACATCTTTTGTGTCGAGCTCTCACGTTGGTGAGGCAGCGGCGGTCAATTATAGAATTAGGAAATGTTCCGGGGGGGGGGGGGGGGGGGGGGGGGCCCGGTGGTCCTGATTCCAGGGGTCCATATTCAGGATGACAGTAAGCAGTCCACTTGTGGGCGACAGAGATGACGGATTGCAACAAACAGCCCGTATCTTCACCTCTGTAGATGTGTCGATCTGCACTCGCATGCGGTGAGTGACGGGTGCTAATACTGGAGCTGCAGAAGAAGAATGAAAGAAAACAATTCATAAAATTGCCAAAGTTTTGGATGTTTCTGCTGCAAACCTGTTTTTGTAATCCGATCCCAGTTTATGCGAACCCAACCAGAATCTTTATTAAATTGGATTAAATCCTGTTCACTATCAGATTTACACCTTCATTTCGTTTTTAGATGAGGTCCAGAAATAGTTTTTGCCTCTCACGGAGGAAATCTCTCCCGTGTTGTTTTGTCGGTGATTAAAGTAGCGATTATTATTGAATTTTTGCGACATGGCTGTCGAGGCAGTAGCTTAGATACCGTTCACACATGTGGGTCCATAAGTATTTGTACAGTGGAGTCAGATCGTTCAGAGGCCGGGCAAGACTCTGTCCGAACATTCAGAGAAGATGTAATGGAACGGCCTGGTGGGGTGTGCAGCGCTGTATGATTGAAGACGTCCCCACTGCACACCGAGGATCAACACCGGTATCCTTAAATTCTCTGAATAACGGGCTTGGTGGAGTCCGAAGGATCCTGGACATGAGATTTTTCTACTTTATTATTGGTTTCAAACTAACGCACTTATTAAAGGGGAGCTATAATACTGGATTAAATGACTTCTACCATAATTAATACTAATTTAATACACAATTAAACATATCTTAGAGAGGCGCTGCTCCAGTAATTAATAACAGAGTTTTTTCCCAAGGAAATGGGCGACGCCCTTCCTGTCTAGCAGATCGACCACTCGGAACATGACTGACGAAGCGCGACCCTTCGCTCGCGGTTGTTGTTCCTTGTGATTGCTCTCTCGTGCGTCAACTTTATCGTGATGGATTTATCATTCCAATGCCGCATTAGACTGTCGTGGACTGTCACCCACACGGGGAGGCACGATGGAACAGTAGAACTGCTGATCGTTTTTGTTTGCGGTGAAACTGCATGTTTTCCCGCGTCATGATAGGAATTGTGCCGGCGGTGGGTAATCCGCATGGGGACGAATGTGGGAGGTGTAGACAGGATTGTTAAAGCATTTTGACTACTCTGACTGCTTCACGATTGACACGAAGATCAAGATTATGGAAAGTAAATAAATATACAATCAATGGAAAGCTTTTCCGACACGTTTTGGCCACAAGCCACGGCCACATTGATGCGCCGCAGCCTCGGAAAAGTCTGGAAAAGTTATAAAAGCAATCTGTTATAGTGACTTTAGTGGTGTTCATGAAGATCATTATGGGGAATGTAATGCAGTAAAACCGTTTATTTGTTAATAAACAGAAAGGTAACGCAGGGTAGCTGACACTTTTACATCCTATTTTCTGTGTGCCTACATCAGGAATGTCCAGTCTCATCCGCAAAGGGTCAGTGTGGGTGCAGGTTTTCACTTCAACCAAGCAGTAGCCACACTTTCACAATCACTGATTTAAAAAAAAAATACTAATGGATGATGAAAAACTGGATGGCACAGTGTTTGAGTTTTGAAGCTGGGCGGCGGCCGTCTTGGTGAGACCACCTTGCTTTAGGATCTCAGAATGAAGCCGTTGAAAGCCAACACAGCCCAAAACCCCTGTAAATTTTACTGCTGATGGTCCGAATAACTTAAATTCATAAATTTACTAATAATTTCACTGGTATTCGTAGATTGAAATATAAAAATAAAAAAAAAATCTGCACAGCTGAAATTTGTTTAGTTTTAAAATGAAATGTACGTCCTGGATAGAATTATTTCCACCTTCCGTCTTTTCATGCTCTTTGAGTTAAACGTTCAACAGTAAAGTGGTCTCACCAAGATGGCTGCAACCGGCCTTCAAAAATCGAATCACTGTTAGATTAAATCAGGGGAACAAGTAGAAGGCGTGGCTCTCGCCTGGTTGAAGCGAAAACCTGCACCCACACCGGCCTCGTGCGAGTATCCTTCCTGAAGGTATGCACGTTCTGCCATCTGGTCAGCATGGGAGGTAACGGCTGACTGGTCATGTGACTCTCCTTTATAAAAATTGTGGTTTAACCCATGAGGTGCTGATTTTTGTCTGGTGAGTTTAATATCTACTAGGGGTGTCGGAAAAAAATCGATTCACGTCTGAATCACGATTCTTATTTATTAGCATTATGAATTTCGAATTGATTAAAATTTTCAAGAATCGATTTTTAAGATCACGTGTTTTTGAGCATTTCCAACCTTACTTACAACGCGTACTGTTTGTCCACACGCGGCCTCCGTCGTGAATTGTTCCAGTGAGTGGCGGCTCCAGAACTAGCCCGATAGTAAGACCCACCCTTTCTTCTGCAGAACGGTCCAAAATAAGACCTAGTTAATCCATATTCTGTTCGCACCCTCTGCTCATTTTCTATGAGTGCACGCACGCCAGCGCTATTTACAGCAGCGCCGCGGAGGAGAGACAGAAAAAGTGAAAGTTAAGAAAAAAAACCCGGTAAGTAAAGTATTGTAAAGCAGGACTGAGGGGCATGATGGGGATAAAAGCAGGACTGGGGGAGCATAACGCTCATCATTTTATTTACCGGTATTATCTTCTATTTTCTATTTTATTTAGGCAGAGTTTTGTGTTCACACTCACCTGTTGAAATTGCTGTTAATGTTAATTAAAATAAGACCTACACCCAAAGTAAGGCCTATGGTGTTTTTAGAACCGAAAAAGAAAAAGTCTTATTATGGGGAAACACGCTAGCTTTTAGCCTAGCTTTGACATGGATGAGGAAAAAGAAACACAGCAAGCGCCGTCTTCACTGAAGGAAAATGTTTGTACTTCAGATTTTCTGGGTAAGAAGGAGCTTGACATGACATGTTGTGTGAAAAATGTGCAAAATAAAAGTCAAGTATTTCGGGAACACTTCAAATCCCCAAACCCACATCTTACACCATCACCCGGAGCTAAAAGAACCGGAGCAGCAGCACAACCAACTCCTGACCAACACACTTCCACTCCATCACTTCACTAAACTCCCAACCGACTCTGAACGAGCAAAGCGGATCAGTACATCTACAAAACCAGCCGTCTAGTAATATCATTTCTTTCTTTCTTATAGAAGAGTCGTTCCTAGCTTATAGAAGAATGTAGTTACTCGTGAAATTGGCTCTCTTTGTTTGTAACGGTTTGAATCAAGAATCGATTCTGAATCGATTCATCACCTGAAGAATCGGAATCGAATTGAATCGTGAGTTGTTAAATTCACGTCCCTAGTATCTACCTCTTGTTATTGTTTGTTAACTATATTTTTTTAATTTGTATTTTGGGGTAACATTGACATTTGGGACAATTGACATTTGACCCTGTCAAAGTTACCACGTGGCCATGTCAGTGTTACCCAAATACAATTGGTCTCAGTGAACAAGATGAACATCTTCAAATGTACATC
The DNA here is from genome assembly GCA_028564935.1 of Neosilurus hyrtlii. Classification (NCBI taxonomy): domain Eukaryota; kingdom Metazoa; phylum Chordata; class Actinopteri; order Siluriformes; family Plotosidae; genus Neosilurus; species Neosilurus hyrtlii. The sequence continues at coordinate 10,189 of JAOUQZ010055950.1, forward strand.
AGGGGTGTATGGTGGTATCATGAAAACAGATTCTTTTTTTGTTTGTTTTTCTAATTTAGTTTGAACTAGTTCAGATTGTATTTTGATGATAAATTTTGATGCTAGTCACATTTAGGACATGTCTATACCACTCCCTCTGTCTCCGAGCCCTCAGTGGCTATACAATCTCGCAACCAATAAAACTTTACTCTATTTTCTAGTATTTATATTTATTTCAGGCTATCAAATGGCAGGAAATGTCAGTCCGTAGTCACAAATGGCAATCTTGCTGGTTGTTTGTGGCCCACGGCATGAGATTTATGGTGTTACTGTGTGTCAGTGCTACCCGTGACACTTGGGGTAAGTCCAACGTTTCTTCCTCTTCCAAAGTGGCAATGAAAAGGCCTCATGCCCTTATTATACCATAAACAAGGACGGGTCACAACCTATCTAATGTTGCGTCAGACTAGTCACCGGTGCCCCAACATGGGTAAAACATGTACAAATGCAAAGACATGTCAAAGTTACCCCGTTTTACCGTGTAGCAGCAGCCTCTTGTGGAAAAATTCGCCTATATTTCACACTAGTTTAGTATTTTAAATGTTAAAACCCAGCATTTGTCTCCTCAAATAGTTTGCAAAGGTTCATATTGCGACCAATACATTGTCCTTCAATTTTTACAGCATTTTAAAACCAGATTTTTTTGGAACGCTGTTGAAGTTGTGTGCTATGTTTCAGTATTGTCAGGTCTTGGGGGTTTTATTTAGTTATTTATTTTTATTTTTTTTAGCTACTGAATTGAGCATTTTTGTTTAAAGATTAGGCTGAGCAGCTACAGAGTCCGAAAAGATCAAATAAGTAAGGCTAATAAAGATTAGCCAAAGATAACATTAATACTCTACAGCCAGGTAACCTCAAGATGAAATGAGTAGAATGTAAGTTTAGCAGAAAATACCTTCATTCAAGCTTTTACATATTAAAACTGCACAAATGATGCTGTGTATTTCTGCTAAACTGTGTGCCTGTAAATCTGTTCCGGAGAGGACGTTTTTGAAGATTTCACAGCATTAAAAACGAAAGCGTAGCAAACACATCATCTCAGCAGGGTTCAACATTACTTTTATACATTATCAATTGTGGTAACAGCAGCATCAGTGATGATCATTGTGGTTTTCCAGAGAAGACTTATGATAATTAAGATAATGTACATACTTATCAAGCTGAAGTGAAGCTCAGTACAGAAAGCATTTCAAATCCAATCCAAGTTATATTTTCCAGCTGGCTGTTCGGTACATTTACAGTATTTGGAAGATGCTCTTATCCAAGAGTGACTTTTGTCATTTTTATACAGCTGAGCATTTAAGGGTAAAGAGCATTTCTCAAGGGTCCAATAGTGGCCGCTTGGTGATACTGGGGCTCGAACCCCGACCTTCAGCTCACTTACCCATAGCATTAACCACTGAGCCACTCCTGTGCTGTAGTACTTGTACATTGATTCTGGAAAAAAATTATGTGAAAAATGCACATTTGTCAAACAAAGAATCCTGAAAAGGCCACTCAGATTATAAAAATATCTTACAAGCCATAGAATATCTTTCTAGAGTTAATGAAAATCCCAAAGTGAAACTTAGTTGGTGATTAGAAGTACAATTCTGAATTTAACCAGTTAAAGCTAACAGCCATTATTACAGTAGAATGAACTGGAGTCTGTACTGGGTAAAATTATTTGAGCAATATGTAACTGTAATAAAATCTTTTATCACAATTCAGAATATCTGAAGATATCACTAGTGTAGCTGGGACTAGTGTCTGTTTGTACTACCAGGTTCTAGGTAATGCTAGGTGTCTACTTGCAGGGGTCTCTTGTATAATTTTAAAAAAAAAAAAACAATGCTGACTTGTTGCAGGTTGGCTATTATGTGTTGCTCGCACATGATTGGCTATTATGTATAGGTCGCGCAGTAACTAAACTGAAACCGACAAAAATACAGGCTCCTACACCGCTGCTCAGACTCGCGCGGTAACCAAACCCCTTAAAATAGAGGCTTATCTAACTTGTGAAGGCAGACAATCTATTATCAAGCAAAACAACACAGAACATGAACTTGTTACACGAATAATTAAACCATCAGTACTGATAAGACAGCGAGTGAAGGGCAGTGAACAGGAAACTCAGTGTCAAACTTTCCATCTTTGCCCCTAAAGAAGCCGCACTACTCTGATAACGCCGGCCTCGGACACCTTTCAATAGAGATATCCGTCGGACGCTTCGACTTCAAGACGTGCCGAACTCTTGATATTAGTTCAGTGTTGGAGATGTTGGGCACACGGATCCGTGTACTGATGCTGGAATTTTTTATAGAGTTGAAAGATGACACAACCATTGATGGATCATTTTGAGGAAACAAGTGCAAGTTTGTAGTCTGCCATTTTCCCTGCCGTGGGAGTGAGAAGAGATCCGTTCTGAAGAGTAGCACATTAGCACCGTTAAACTACAGAGCAGTCAAAGCTTGTGAACGTGTTTCACTCATCGCTGATCGCAGGTCTTAACAATGAGGGCGTGATTTTTTTTTTTTCTTTTTTTTTGGTCAGGTTGATTGTAGCAGAAGTTCAAATTCTGACTATTCTAAACTTCCTTCTTCTCATGTCTTCATGCTCTGTTTTTAGTTAACACACAGTGTCATCGTGGTTCAGGTTCCCTTTTTTACTCTTTGAGGCCCGAGTCGAGCAGTAAGGAATAACAGAGGCTTTATTCCGTTTGCTTTCTGTTTATAGAAGTGCTTGATCTAATGAGAAAAGACGACAACCAACACGCTGAAGATCACCCATCAAAACCAGATCCCCGGTTACAAAACCCCACAAAGAATATGTGCCCAGAACAACCAGTCAGCCACGTTATTAAAATATGTTTTAAACTAAATATAAATATAATTTTTACCTTTTTTAAGTCTGGAATCATGCAGTCTAACCTTGCATGAGGTCTGAAGTTCATTATTAAATGTTCTGTTTTCTGCCACGTCTTTAGATGAGTCTCTTTAATATCCTTCAGCAGCATGTTTTCAATATTAAAACATTTAAAATACTGAAGCTCTGATGAAGATGGTTGTACTGTATGTGTTTCCTACCATTTTGTCAGTTGAAGTCAGTATTTCTGATTTCAGTAATATGTTCCATTCACTCACTGCTACTTTCTTACTGCTACTTTCATTCAGCCCATCTGAGGTTCAGTGTTTGGGGTTTGAGGGTCTGTAAGGTAGCTTCATTAAGCAAGTTTTCAGTTGCCCCTTTCCTGTCATTGTTACCACAGAAATGAAAATAGATGTGCTGCTGGGTGGAACAAAGTTCAAGCTTTAAATGCTACTTGGACACTTTAATTGCTCGTCGGCGCTAATCGTACGGTCATGTACAAAAGTTAGTGTTACTTTAGCTGTCTACCACAATATATCGGAGCTGAATTTTTCTTCCAGGTTGAAATGACAACCTTTTGTGCGTGATATGTAATCAAACAACCCAGCCAACATTTTTAATTCTTTGTTTGAAACTCTTGAAGTCGGTGATTGAAGTCTGTATCCTGTTGATTTTTCACCTCTGGGTTTCTTCCCTGGTTGCTCTGCCAAGTCTTTACAGCAGCTTTCGTTTGTTCCTGCTTGTTCTTGGGAATATTTATGCCTCCGCTCTGGCAGGGCCACAGGACGTTATTTTTTTCTGGTTGACTGTCCACCATCTGTCCGTCTGGCCCATTTTTGCGAATCCGATATCTCAAGAATGCTTTGAGAGGTTCCCCCCCCCGGATTTTGCTCTGACTCGAGGATGGGCTGATTAGATTTTGGAGGTCATAGTTCAACGTTCAAGGTCACTGTGGCCTTATGTGTGCGTAGATTTATTTTGTGCAACAGTTTGACGCCCATACACTGGACTCTATTTTTGTCCCAGCAGTACTTTCACTGTCTGCTTTGTATACCACTTGGAGGAATTTAACAGCCAGGCGGTAGTTCTAGTTTTCAAGTGAAATGCAGCTCAGTTGAATTCAGGTCTTTGGATTTGACTTGGCCATCGCAGAACATTTTACTTCCTAGCCTTAAAAAGTCTTGGGCTGCTTTCAAAGCAAGTTTCAGGTCAGTGTCCATCTGCAGTGTGAAGCACCGTCCAGTGGGACTTGAAGTATTTGGCTGAATGTGAGCGGCCACATCAATAATTACAAAAGAAGCATTTCTGTTAAACCGTAACCTGACCTTTCATGGTTTATATCATGAATCCTGAGCCGCTGTTCTTCTTTTTCAGGTTTAACAGCAAACTGTCGTTGAAGGGGTTGTTCTCCGTCATCAATAAAATTCCTCTGTCCTCCAAAGTATTCCGTGGTTCTTTCTTCATAAGAAGCAGTCCATCCAGGACTCTGCGATATCGTGACCGCATCAGTTCACATGAATTTAAGCAATTGTCATGCATTCTGGGGGGGGACAGTAGAGTGTCCTGGCATCCCCATGCGCAGCAGTATCTCCACCCATCTCATTCTGCATCCCAGTGCACTGACTGTGGAGCCGTTGGAATGTCACCAATCAGAGCAGAGTACACATAGAAAGCAGAGAAAGACCATAAATAGGAGGAGGAAGCCAAACAGGCCATCCAGCACAAGTGCTCAAAATTAGCATGTTCAGGGTTAGGTACATGGGGAAGCAGCTTCCTGAAGAACTGGAGTTTTCATGATGATACCATGTAGTTGATTAGTCATACCCCATGTTTTTGCTATCTCTCTCTCTCGCTCTCTCTCTTTCAGTTTTTTATTTTATTGCTTAATGATGGGTTGCTGCGTTGGTACGAACGGCTCTTTGGCCTTTATGTTGACAGCAACACATCACACTTGTGCGTTTTACTGTAAACATTTTATCTGCTTACAGATAAAGTTTTATATAATGAGGAACTAACACATCGGGTCATGGATTAATGATGTACTAACAAATACTACTTTTTTTTTTAAGCACTCGAGTGATCACACAGAAATATGCCTGCCTGGTGAATATAATGCCGTATAAATAAAACGGAATAATGAAAATCCGCCCTAGCTGAAGGAAAAATGAATTGAGTCTCTTTAATAACAGATATTTTTAGAATATTAATTTATTTTCCAAATTCACTTCCAGTGTTTGGCTGTTGTTACAGAATCTGTTATCCTGTGTGTGTGTGTGTGTGTGTGTGTGTGTGTGTGTGTGTGATATCCAGTCCAGTGTATTGGCCCAGTGCTGAAGCCCACTGCCCAGAGATCTTTAATAAAATATTTTGCTGTGCTTCGGTAGAAAGTAAAATAGATTAGTCATTGTATTTGCACAGAATGTGGTGATGCAGTGTTCTGTTTCCAGCCCTGAATCACGGCTGGCTTTACTGACTGAGCCGGTGTGACCGTCACCATCATTTGACTTCTGTGTTGGAGAAAGAACCTGGCCATGAGTACTGGATTGAACATCAGTCGAGTGTGTGAGAGAGAGAGACAGAGAGTATCTGTGGTTATATATATATATATATATATACGTGAGAGCGAGACTGAGTGAGTGTATATTCAAGACTGCGGTGTGAGTATGTGAGAAGGACTCTGGGTGTGTAACGTTCCTGATAACTAACCAGAAGCTCAAATTAATACAGAAGGGAATGAAATGTAAACAAGTTTTACTGTAAGAGATATAAAAATGGAGAAAGGATCACTCAGACAGATATGGATACACAAAGAGCACTTACACATTTTTTATTGGATAAATATTAATGCCTGGAGCTCAGACACTAGCCAGAGTGTCAGATTGCCATTAAAATTTTAAAAAGATCATATGGGCAAAGTATTATAAGAAATCAAAGACCAAGACATTCATGTTTATGAACAAAATTAATGGCCATTTGATATCAAATTTGTAAACATGCAATTTTAGGTATTTTAAGTGATGTTTGGTTCACTTTTAGCTCATAAAGTGAAAGTTTTTGCATGTGGACTGTCTTCACTGCGTATTTGCAAAAGAAAGAAAAATATATTTGCAAATATACTGAATAGAAGCTTTGCTCGCTGAAAATTAAAAAACCTTTAAAGTGAAATGAAAGGCAAGCTGTCTAAACTCTCCTGTTACAAATTAACATATGTGTATTTTCATTATCAGGTGGTTTTTACTTACATTTTCAAAATTGCGATCTACGAAAATCCATTTAAAAGTTTGCATTAGCCAGTTTGAAAAGGCTGCTGTTTCACTCTCACATGTGTGCAAAGTCATGAGAATAGGAATCATGTGAATGCGTCTGTTTATGTAAGGCAGGTTACTGGCAAAAATAACTGTATACAGATATTAAACTAACCAATCAGATATAAACTAGTGAACTTCTGAAAAAAATAAAACTAGGCACTTCTAAAATTTATACGCGATTCTGTTTACATACATGAATTAAAACAGAGTACAATCGAAAATAAATAATACTGCATCATTTATTCATATGCAAATTAAGCCCCTGTTGCTGGCCGAGGTGCTCACGGGACTTTTCATATTACACTGGCACCCCGTGTGCGGAGTTATTGTGTGTTCTTATTTTTTACACGAAGAAAGGTTCATAAAACTGATTTAATAGGTACAGATAAACCTTGCACACAAGCTTTTCATAGGTTTGGGTTTAATTTCCTTTTAATTGCTGTCGCAGATGTATTTTTGGAAAATGTTTTAATTTTACCTTACTGTAGCATTTGCAACACATTTATAATTCAGCTTTAAATTGCTTTCTGCAAAAGAAATTGGTAGTAATTAATGTACAGATATGTTTTTATCAAATTTACGTGATGCAGAGTGCAGTTTATACATTTCACCCTAAAAGTGTTTCTCTCATTGTGAACAGATCTGGGGACTTAAGGTTGAACATAAGAGCAAATATATAAGTGTGTGAGTGTGTAAGTGTGTATATATTAGGGGTGCCGGATAAAAATCGGTTCTCGTCTGAATTGCAATTCTTATTTATTAGCATTCTGAATCGATCCAAATTTTCAAGAATAGATTTTTAAGAAGACGTTTTTTCGAACATTTCCAATATTACTCACAGCGTGTACCGTTTGTCCAGACACGGCCTCTGTCGTGAATTGTTCCAGTGAGTGGCGGCTCCAGAACTAGCTTTTAGCCTAGCTTTGACATGCATGAGGAAAAAGAAATACAGCCAGCTATTTCAAGCAAATTACTGGGCAAAACTTGACGACCGTGACTCACAAAAGCCTGACATTTTTAGTGTTTACTAATTTATATAACTGCTAGATAAATGGATTTAAGCATTATTTATTTATTTATTTGTTCATTTATCTGTCTATCTATCTGTTTATTTATTTTGATTTGCTGAAGGAATTGAGTAGAATTTTTAGCATTTTCGTGGATATCATAAGAAGCTTAATTATTTTTGAACTCAGCCAAAGGAAAGAGTTGTGTGTTGATTTTTCTCTCCATGAATGCTGAAGCCTTAAGAACCGCCCCAAACTGTGTGTTTGTGTTGCAGGATGAGGATGTGAACCGGACACTGGAGGGTGGTAGAAAGCCCCTGCACTACGCTACAGACGGCGGCCATTCTGACGTGGTGGAGTTCCTGTTGTCTAGAGGAGCAGATGTGAATGTAAGCTTGCATTACTTCAGTGCACTTCTCCTGTACTTCACTGTACTTTTTAGGATGTAAAGCCAGATATGTTTATCATGCTACATGAATCCTCTCATTCTGGATGTAATATAGCGCTTACTGTTACGCTAAAGAGAAAACTTTGATTTGATAAATCCTGCAATAACTTCCTGTGCGCTGATGTTAACTGTTCTGTGTCTCTGTCTCTCTTTTCTACTCCTCAGGCTGCAGACAAACATGGAATCAGTCCATTACTGTCTGCCATTTATGAGGGTCATCTTGCCTGCGTCAAAATCTTACTAGAGAAGGTACGCAGACACGGATTCACCCACTTTTTATTTATTTATTTATTATTATTATTATTATTATTTTTTTACATATCATCCTGACGTCACTCATCAGGCAGCCTGTTTGTGTTTGTGAAAAATCAGGAGCTTCATGCAGAGAATTTGGAGAATGATAACAGCGTATGTGCTTGTTTTTGCGCAGGAGCTCCACGTTTTACCATCGTACGTTGTGATATCACACAAGCAGAACGGTATCATTCTCCTCCGCAATAAAAACAGGCTATTCAGAGTTTATTAATGTGAAGAAATCTGGCAGTGTCTCACCCAGATGACATTACACAAGTCTCCTTTTCATGTGCGTGAAGGACAACAAAGAAATTCTGGATCGGTTTTTGTACAACATGTATTTTAATAGGGAAAAAAAACCCAAGAATTTGGTGCAGTGAATACATAAAAATTATACAAACTGAAAAAATATGCATTGTGTACTCGTGATATATTATTAAAATCTCCTTTAGCGAGTTTCACCCTCACCGGTGGCTTTTGCTAACCATCAATAAGCTTCTGCAAGGATCCTGGTTGGATATTTCAGCACCTTTCCTAACAGAATTGAGTTGAATTTGTTTCCTGGAACAAACTTGCCCTTTAATAAAGCCTACATGTTTTCCATCAGGTCGAGATCAGGTGTTTATGAAGGCTAGTCCAAAAGTTTGGTGTCAGTGTTCTGTTTCCATCAGGCCAATGTGTCCAGGTTTGTGATGGTTTAAGGTTATACTGAAGAACAGCCTCCGAGCGTGATGCTACCGCCACCATGCTTATCACTGTAGCACAAGCTTCTTAAAACCCATTTATGCTCCCTTTATATACGAAAATAAACGTTTCAGTCGACACCATTCACATACTTCCGTATGTCATTTACATCGCGTCAATATTAAGCACTACATCCACTGGGGGCAGTTTATAGATGAGGAAGCACAAACATGGTGACAGTGAAGGACAGCTTTATTAAGAAACAGGAAGACGCAGAATAGCGTGGTGGGCGGCGGCAGTGGTCTGCGGGGCCGTTAGATATATTTGGACATGTACATGGAGAATTCTTTTGCTCCGTTTGCTTATGACCTTGAGTGTTATGAGAGTAGTGTGGATCCTGTAAGGTTTGATTCATCAACCCTGGACAAAATAAAATAATGAATCTCCTCTGCATTTCCCAACTATGGTTTGAAGCGAAAGCAGGAAAAGTTTTTGTTTGTTTGTTTTGTTTTTCACCGCCTGTCACTTGTCGATTTCTGCATTCATTTGTACCACCTGTCTTGTGATATAATTAGGGCCCCGTATACTGTGTGTTTATAGTGATCGGTCTGTGCACGCGTCCCGTTTCTTGTCTGCAACTCCTGATTCGTTGGGGGCACCTGCCTGAAACTTGCGTAGGGTGGTATGCCGCATACCAACATGAGTTCACTGTGACCTTTAACCCCACTTAAAAGAAAAAACTTGTCCCGGCCCTACATATATAGATATACTCTCACATATAGTTATAGTTATACATTTTGGAAAGGGCGAGTGTCGCATTCCAACATTAGGTCACTGTGACCTTGACCTTAGACCCCGCTTAAAAGAAAAAGCTTGGCTGTGCCATATTTCCTATATGCTAACCCTCACATGCTTAGCCAAACTACACATACTTATACATCTTTGGAAGGCGGGTATCACCTACTAACATTAGTTCACGTAAACCTTTGACCCCACTTAAAAGAAAAGGCTTTTCCAGAGCATGGTTTCTATATGGTTGGCCTTACAGATACAACATGGGGTATGGCCGGGTCACTCGCTTCAAGGTCAAAGTCATGGTTCACAATCAAATAGTCTTTGGTGAGTTCAGAGACACAGCCCGACCAGGGTGAATTTCTTCGTCTTCTTTTAACCCCACTTTGACCCTGAATCACATGATCAGACAGAGTGTAGTTCATGTGGTGTCTGTTTACATATTTTGAATGTGGACTTCGGTTAGAGCGGGGCCCTCAGTGACGGATGCCAACCTAATAGTGGCTAGTTATCCGTGTAACGAGTTCATGTTCTGTGTTGCTGTTGATGTTTCATGTTTTGCTCAATGAACATTTGTCTGCTGTTTGATGGACTGTTTTTTTTTTGTTTGTTTTTTTTTTTTCCATTACTATTACTCTGCAAGTGGGAGCTGTAGTGTGTGAGCTTCTATTTTTGGGGTTTCGTTATCGTGTTGGTCTCAGCGGTGGCGCAGGAGCTTCTATTTTTGGGGTTTCAGTTTCATTATCATGTGGGTCTCAGCGGTGGCGCAGCAGTGGGTATTTTTGGGGTTTTAGTTTTATTAGTAGAATAACTCAGTATAAAATGTACAGTACATCTATGAAGTTTTTATAGTGTAAAAACTCATCCGTTGTCCCAAGAAAGTTCTGCTATTAGTACAGTTTCTTCTTGGTTGCTGGTGGTATTGCTTCGTCCTTACATTGTATTGAACAGAGTACGAATAGAAGGATCTGTTAACTTTTACGTTGAGCATAAATGGGCCTTTAATGCCTCTTTGTTGCACTTTGAGATTTCTTTCTGGTCATGGAGGCCATACTTTCTTTCACAAAGCTTTTTTTTTTGGTCCAAGTTGTCAGCTGTTATCTTGAGTTTAGACCGGGACCTTCTTCCCTGGATGGCAGCCTCTCAGTCCATGGTGATGTAAAACTCTCTTGGTTGTAGACAGTGAAACTGTTTTTTCCAGAAGCCTCCAGTTTATTTACCTTAATGGTTCCTGTTACGTTCCTGACCATCCAAACCAGTTGTCGGGTTGAGCGTTTTTTATCAAGCTTACTCAAGTAAATTAAATTCAGAAGTCTGGCTAGGTTGAATACTTACCTCGTCCCCTCACTTTCTTCACCGTTACCATCGCTACGCTGTTACTGGTGTTTTAGGAACTTTCTGGGATGGTTGCAGATAGCAGATAGCGGCAAGTGAACTTTCATCATAAACATGTAAAGGACAGATTTTGTTGTTTTCTGAAAATGTTCGGGGGGGGGGGGGGGTGAACGATTTTGAAAAATAGTGACTCGAGCTGCAGTATTTGTGCTGAATAAATTTGGAAGTGGCTCTCGTCAGTAAATCACTGGAGCTTTGGCTTGTTCGTACCAACACTAGTAGAAATGGCTTTGCATGGTTATTGATTAAAACCTAGTTGGATTCAAAGGGTTCATTAGAACAAAAAATAATGTTACTTGATTTATAAAAGTGAGTTATTTTATCACTCTGGAATACTCAAGTATTCCATTATATCCAGTACCCGTGTAAGAAATGTTGCTTTGTTCTAAGGAGCCACGAGTGTGCCGAGCTCGGTGTTTGTGTTATTTTTAAATTGCACTACACATCAACTCTTAAGTTTAAAAGAAAGTCACGTGCGAAGGTAAAGTATCTGGTCATTTATTAGTCTGTTAGATCGACAGTAAAACGCCTGCACTGATAATAGGCACCTTCTCTACCAAAGTCTAATTACTTCCTCACATAATCTCATTGAAATGCATTTTGATATTCATTTCCTGGGAAATCTTCTCTCCCTGATTTAATTCCACGTAATTCAGAAGAGGCGATGCTTGATTTTAATGGCAGGTTTCAGACAAATTATGTTTAAGCTTTGTTATCAGAAGTTTAGGAAACAAAGTACTCCATGTGTCAGGTTTTTGCGTAATTTATGCGTATATATAGTGATGGATCACCTTTATTAGGAACACCTGCCAATCAACCAATCATGTTACAGCGCTGCAACGCATGAAATCACTTTTTTTTCTTGTAGTTTCAAGGAATTTTTTGACCATCGTGTGATTGGTGTTGCCAGATGGACTGGTCTGAATGGCATCTCAGAGTAAGTCGATCACTAGGTGATGTCAGAGTCTGTAGGTCATGCCAAACACTAGCGGGACGTCATAACAAACAGAAAGATACAGTCAGGCCCCAGTGGTAAATCTAATCATAAGTCTGCCCATGGGTCTGACATGGGACATCCCATAAAAGCGTCCGGTGACCACCACTGAAATGCCTTTCTGAAGACCGGCTGAGAAGAGAGTCCAAGGGGATCCATGTTGGGGTGGTGGCCTCCCCGCGTATCTGTATATAGAGTTTTGAATCGAGTGTTCAGTGAGTGTATTTTCTCTTCTTTGCATCAAGCTGTTTGATTTATAGTGTATACAGCTTGTGATGGAGGAATGCACCATGAATAAATGTTTAAGAAAGTGCAGATAGCCTGTAGCACGATTGCGTCGATGAGTTGAAATGCTAAACACACCTTGGCCTGCTCTTACATTATGCGTGGTGTGTTTTCTTCCGTCAGTAAGTCATGATGACAGTTCAGTGGGGACGTGTTTGTGTAGAACATACCAGTCCTCTCTCCTTTTTCTTCCCATTTTCTGTCTGTCTAGCTGATTCTGTCACTTTATCTAGATTTCTTTGCTCTGAAATCATGGGTTTTCTTGCATTTTTTGTCGATTCAGACTAAGGGCTGTCACGTTAGCGCGTTCGCGTAGATTCCTTTCCCTGTGTGGTGTTTTCATTTAACTGCCTCTGTACAAGGCTTGTATGGTATTGATTTTTTTCTCCCCCAGCTTGTAACGATCATAGAAACTCAGTTAGAAGGTGGATTTTCAGGCGTTTTCACATTAATACTCAGTAAACATTCGATTAAAAAAAGAAAAACCTCCTAATGGTCCATTTTCTGGGCAATCCTTTCACGATCAGTTTCTCTGTTTAATCTGCTGCTGCTGCTTAAAATATCTGAAGACGTTTGCATTGATCTGCTGCAGTCAACAATAAAAGCTCAGCATATTTAACCACTTTCTAATTTATTATTTCCTTTTATATTATTTGTAATATGTTAGATTTGAGCCTTAGAGATAGGGTGAGAAGTTCGGTCATCCGGGAGGAGCTCGGAGTAGAACCGCTGCTTGTCTGTGTAGAGGGGAGCCAGTTGAGGTGGCTCGGGCATCTGATTGGAATGCCTCCTGTACGCCTCCCTGGTGTGGTGTTTCGGGCATGTCCGACCGGAATGAGACCCCGGGGTCGACCCAGAACACGCTGGAGGGACTACGTCTCTCGGTTGGTTTGGGAACACGTCGGAAGTGCTGGAGGAAGTGGCTGGGGAGAGGGACATCTGGACCTCACTGCTTAGGCTGCTGCCCCCGCGACCCGACCCCAGATTAAGTGGAAGATGATGATAATGATGTTGTAGCTGCTTTGCACATATCGATGTCTAATCTTTCTCTTTTCTATTTCTTCTCTTTATTTATTTAAAGTAACTGATAAATAAAACGGAGAAAACACTGCTAAACTCCATAAAACTTACACATGAACACTGTGTCCATTCAGGCTTTGTTTTAGAATTTAATAATAGTGAATTAAAATTGGTTTTGCTGTATAAAGAAAGTTGTCCTAGAGCCGATCTGTGCAAAACCAATTACGCCAGAACCGACCTGAAAAAAACTAGATGTGCCTTAAGTGCATTGTGTGTGTTTGTTTTCACAGGACTGCAATAGGAATGATGCCTCTCTAGACCCCACGCATGAGCCAAAACAGATGGATGTAGAGTTCCCTGCTACAGGTGTGCAGTCTCCTCCCGTTCCTGTGTGAAATGTGGTGCTGTATGTTTGGTTGTGACTACATGCTGATGATCTCATTTCTTTCAGAAATGAAACCTGAAATTCAGGAATATGTTGAAGAAAAATCAAATGAAGAGGCACAAGAGGAAGGGGCAGGGTCTGATGTGTCAGTAGAGACAGAGCTTGTTCGGATGGAGGAGAGGTGGAGAGAGCAGTGCATCATCAACGCCAACTTAAAACTACTGCTGGCTGACGAAGAGCAACAGTTTAAAGTACATTACACACACACACACACACACACACACACACACACACACACACACACACACACACTCACACAGTGGATTGATTGACTGATTGGCTGGCCTCATCTCTGCCCATACAGCAGAAGATAACTCCAGAGGCTATACGTTTTTATTTACAGCCTGTTTAAACACACACCACAAACACACCTACACACACAAACACACACAAGCAAGCATACTATACCTTGGCTCAAGGCTAATGAGTGTTTACCAGCTGGCCAGGTAAGGAACCTGGGTTGAATCATTGCATCAGAGAAATTTGAATTATTGTGTTGTTAGTCCAACTAAAACTGGACTTTTAAATCAAGTTTAAATATGTTAGTCTGACTGAACTTAACTAAGTAGGAGTGGGGAAAAGGAGAGGGAGCTGAGAATAGGAGATGTAGCCGGGAATAGGATTATGAGAGGTAGCTAAAAATAGGAGCAGCAGTAGGGAATAGAAGAGGGAGCAGGAAATAGGAGAGGGAGCGGGGAATAGTAACGGGAAGTAGGAGTAGGAGAGGAAACTGAGAATAGGAGTATTAGCCGGGAATAGGAGTGGGGAATAGGAGAGGGAGTGGTCGAATAGGAAAGAGAGCAGGAAATAGGAGTAGAAGTAGGAGAGGATGCGGAGACTTGGAATGGGAGAGGGGAATTGGAGTAGAAGTGGATAATAGGTTTAGGGGAGCAGGAAACAAGAGTTAATTATTTAAAGGACACAAAAAAAATCAAATAGAAATATTAAAATAGAAAATATAAATGTAATGATCAAAATAAATAATACAGTGTGTAAAGTGCCGGTACAGTATGCACACAAAGATGTCCCGTGAGTGCGGTTGTTGTGTTTGCAGAGTAGTGCAAGGTGTACAGGCAGTGCACTTTGTATGTGCAACAATCAGCTGAGATAGAATGTAATGTTCATGTGTATGGTGGGTCTTTCCAAATCCAGGTACTAGATGTTGTGGTTAAGGTCCCGGATGCCCTACAGGAAGAAGCTCCTCCTCATTCGCTCTGTGTTTGCTTTCAAGGAACAGAAACGTTTAACTGACCGCAACAGAGAGAATAGAGTGGGATAAGAGGGGAAGTTGGGAAAATAAGAGTGGGAGCTAGGAATAGGAGAGAAAGCGGGGAATAGGAGTGGGAGCAGGGAATAGTATAGCGACTAGAGTAAGAGTATTGAGTTGGACTAAGGGCAGTGAGTAGGATTATGTGTCTGTGAGGGCTACATTATGAGTACAGTCAGTATAGAAAAAAAAACATTCTACCAAAATATTCACATTTTGTTGCTTTGAAGACTGAAATGAAGACACACAAAAAAATCCAGCTGTATGTACTTAATGTAAATGTACAATCACAGAGATGGAAAAGGATACTTTACATTTACATTTTTACAGTATAAAAATACTTTACATTTAATTAGGTGTGACTAATCACCTTCTCCATTGCACATCAAGCTACCTGTGATCAACTGAAATCATTCTAATTAGATTACCATAAAAACAGCAATTTCTAGAGCATTCCAGTGCTTGGAAGTGTAAATGAAGTGAACAATTAAATACGGGTAGCAAGGCCCAGAAAAATATCTTTTTATTTCGTTTTCTGAACTACTTTATCCTTTATTAGAGTCGCAGCGAGACAGGAGCCCATCCCATCCCAGCAGATGGAGGGGGACACCCTAAACAGCTCATCAGTCCATCGCAAGGCCAACAAACACACAACCATTCACACCTAGGGGCAATCAAAAATATCCATTTAGCCTAATGTGCATGTCTTTGGACTGTAAGAGGAAACCGAAGCATCTCGAGAAAACCCATGCAAACACAGGAAGAACATACAAATTCCACACAGAAATGCCCTTGTTGAACCTGGGACTTGAACCCAGGATCTTCTTGCTGTAAGACAGACATGTTGACCACTGTGACTTATGCCCTTGTTAAAAGATCTCAGGAATAAAATTGTGGACAGTCAGGAGATGGATACTCATTCACATGATTTCTCATTTGCCGACAGAAGATTCCTACACATTTTTTTACTCCTTTCACCTTTTTTTCATGAGATACTATAAGAATAGCCACCTCTGCTTCCACATTTTTTTCTATTATTTCTTTGCATTGTGTGTGTTTCTGTTTATAGGTACAATTGGCTGAGAAGGAGCGAGAGGTATTTTCTTTGAGAGAGAGTTTAGCTGAGGTGACAAAAGAAAAAGGGAAATTGGAAGAGGTAAGAATGTTTATATAAAACACTGGCCATTGTAGCATAAATTCTTTCAAACAATAAAACACAGTTCAAAATTATAGTTTAACTTCAGAATCCAAGTATTCACCCCTTTTATTGTAATATTTCATTCGCATTGGCCAGTGGTAAAGCTGTTAGCCGTATTTGTGCTTTTTGATCCGAAAGGCTAATGCTGGTGTATTTAAATTTAAATGATCAACTAAAATGAGACGTAGTGGCATTTGACTCTGTTTTAGCAGCCGTTAAATGCCACCAGCAGCTCCCTTAATACTTACTGCACTTGTGTTAAATGTTACCTGGAGAATAATTTTTGTAGTCATGATCCCAGTTCTCCAGTTAAATGAAGCATGACAGATGCAGAAACGAAACAACGAGACTTTTTGCTTTTTGTTTTATTTATTAATTCTAATAAGTTCATAATAATCATATTTATCAACATTGGCTGTTTCTTTTTAAAAAATGACTGGTGGAGTGAACACACATGTTCACTGACCTTTCAGGCACCAACTGGCGTATATATTGTCAGATCCTTGTTGTATAATAGGGCCTAACGTTAGGTTAGGCCTTATTGAAATTCGAATTTAAAAATTTAGCTCTTTTGAGTCTTAGGACACACGCATGCTCTGTCTTAATTGAAGATGAAGTTGGACTTGTTATCTAATTAGATTCCATGTGATTATGTGGTTATCATATTAAACCTATTGGAAAGTTCCTGTCTATTTAAATGTAATGATTATCGTACTTTATGACTAACATTCTCAAGTATTTCCATAAGCTCTCAAATGTCTAGTAATAATAACATGAACAATAAATAGCTCACGCTTAAGGTAATAACTTAATAGGACTGAGTGCTCACTCGTGGACTGCAGACAGACAAACGCAGACAATTTGGAAAATCAGCGCACCACAGTACGTGTAGTTTGCACAAAAGATAAATAAAATGCTACTGTTACAGTCCTTAATTAATGGAAGTGCAGATGTTGGATATCTCTTAATTGGTTTCAGTACTAGAAAACGGAGGAAGAGTGTTTATAATAAATGCGTTTTGTTATTTTTATTTTGTTTTGTTTTTTAATTATTATTGTTATAGGCATAAGCAGTTTGATTATTAGAGTTCTTCAGTTGTATGTAAAAATTGCCACCTGCTTAAAAAAACAGCTGTACGCAGGAAGCTGTAAAGAGGAAGCAATAAAGAGGGAGTTGTACACAAGAAGCTGTAAACGGGAAGTTATAAAGAGGATGCTGTAAACAGGAAGCTGTAAAAAGGAAACTGTACATAATTATCCCTGCTGATAATGTTTGTGACTTTCAGGAGCTGCGCTGGCATGCAGGCAGACAGCAAGGTGCTTGTGCACAGAGGTCAGAGGTCAGGGAGCCTGTGGTGTTGCGTTATCCCTTGCCCTATCCTCACGATTCTCCCCCTCTTCCACTGGTTCCTCAGCAGCCTGCTGAGCTGCAGTATGGTAACCCTTACTGTGACCAAACCACGCGTGGTGCGTACCTTAGTGTAACAACTTGGTAACCCATTCAGGATTACAGAATGAAATTATTTTAGGTTATTTTTTCTCTTTCATTATGAAGATGTAAATTAAGGTTTTGTCTGTTCTAGACGGTGCAGATGGAGCAATGTCCCCACAGCAAAGTTGCCCCCCCCATCCAGTAGCCCCACCTCTGTGGACTGGTCCTGTGGTATGCAGTCAGCCGCTGCGCAGTCTCAGTCCTCCTGACGGTCTGGAGACCCCTGCAGAGGAGCGTCCCAGTGTGAGAAGAGTTTTTGTTCAATTATTTTCTCCTTTTTGTGATCACTGATTTTTGGGCCACTCTGTCTTTTTCATATCTAAATCCTCCCTTTCTTACATGTTCTACTCTCCCCCTTTCTCCCTTTCTCTCCCTTATCCTCCTCCTTACTTTTTAAGGCCAGACGTTTTAGGTCAAAGGGGAGCGTTGGAGAGAATCATTTACATAATATCACAATTAAGGCATTTCCTCTTCATCTCATTAGTGGAGCAGAGTGACGAGGGCAGGAACTCATTAGTGAGCATGGCTGACGTGCTCTGTGCTAATTGGTGGAAATGTTGGCCTGCATGCTGCAAGACTGCCATTTTACCATCACCTGCTTCTCTTTCTCTCTCATTTAGTGCGATAAAGGCACATTAACCTTTGCAAGGAACCGGCTGTGTGCAGACAGCTGTGGCTTTTAGGAGAGAGAGAGAGTGTGTGTGTTTGTGTGTGTGTGTGTGTGTGAGAGAAAGAGAGAGAGAGAGAGAGAGAAAGCGAGATCATTGGTTTTGCATCTCATTAAGAGTAGCAGCAGTAAGGTATTATAAGGTATAGTGAGTAAAGTGAGAAGGAGTGTGTGTGTGTGTGTGTGTGTGTGTGTGTTAATCGAGTGTGTTGTGTTGTAACAGGGAGGTGATGGTGAAGCTCCTACAGTCTGTGATCATAAGAGTCCAGAATCGAACGAAAGTGGCTCTGGCTTTTGTTTTGACACTCGGTAACGTACAGATGCTCTGAATCTCACCTCACACCAGTCTCTTTATTTTCAGGATTTGTTTTATGTTCTTAGCATGATGTTTGTTACTTATTTTCATTACAGACATTACTGTTCAGCAAAGTCCAATTAAATCCAGTTCGATCCTATGAGATTTCACTATTTCTGTACAAATATATATAGCCTCATTTCTGCAGTCAAGTTCCATCATAAAGTTACTGACCACTCAAATAGAAACACTTGTTCCCCTGTGTCATCTGGTCTATATTTTATTGCAGCTTTAGTTAGGGCATGGCCACTCTAGCCTGGTCGTGCAGGTGAGATGTGACATGCTTTTCTGCTTATCATCAGCATATTTCCGCTTTCAGAACTCCTGTGCTTTAAATTATTTTTTTATTTGTGTGAAGAAGTCTGCTTCTGAAAAACTCAAATCATCATCACCCACGCCATGGTCACTGGCACTGAATTCCCATTTCCCCCAGTCTGGTGTTTAATATGCACAAGCTAGTGATCTGTATCTGCATGACTTTACACATTCTTCAGCCGCCACATGATTGGCTGATTAGATTAACAGTATGGATGTCCAGGTGTTGACGAGCTGTTCAGGGTGTACCCCGCCCTTGCCCAGAGTCGGCTGAGCTGGGCGCCAGCCTCCCCGCCACCCTAATTAGGAATAAGCGGTTCAGAAAATGAATGAATGAATGAATGAATGTCCAGTTGTTCCTAATAAAGTGGCCAGTGAGTGTTTTTTCTAATGACACCACTGTTCACACTCAAGGCTTTACTCTTTTAGTTATTGTATTTTTGTCCATGTTGGTGTGTCACAAATTTTTGGTAAATTGTAACTTTTAATTATAATAAATAAATAAATAAATAAAATTGAAAAGGTCACCGGAAGGCTGGCACCCATCTCAGTTGACTCTTGGCGAGGGCGGGGTACACCCTGAACAGCTTGCCAGACCATTGCAGGGCCAACACATACAACCATGCACACTCACACCTAGAAGCAATTTGGAACAGCCAGTTAGCCCACTGTTCATGTTTTTATACTGTTGGAGGAAACCGGAGTACCCGAAGAAAACCCACGAAAGTAGAGAGAGAACATGCAAACTCCACACAGAAACGCCCGAGCCCGGGAATCGATCTCACGCCTTCTTGCTGTGAGGCAGACATGCGTATTTGTTTATTTATTCATTTACCTACCTATTTATTTATATTATAAGGCACTTTTCATCGCTTAAATTTTTTTAATAAAAGTGCTTCACATTAAAGCATGAACAGTATGAAATAGAATTAAATTAAGTGAAATGTGTCATAAAATGAAATTGAATTAAAAAAGGAAATTTAAAAAAACATTTTCTACATTCATTTGTCTGAAATCTGCACTTTTTTCAATACGAATGTTACATTTAATATTTGTTTTATCGTCATTACAACTATTTTATAAATACACAGATCAGCCATAACAATAAAACCACTGCCTTGATATCACGCAGGTCCCCGAGTTATCGAGTTACTCTACAAGAATGCTGCAGGTGTGCTGAGTTTCCTGGCACTCAGATATTAGCAGTCAGAGTCAACAAATCTTTGTCATGCTTCTCAAACCATTCCTGAACATTTATAACCGTGTGGCAGGGTGCATTATCTGCTGTTAGGAAACACCATTACCATAAAGAGCTATAACCTGGTCTGTAACAAATGTTTAGGTAAATAATAAGTATTATTGTAACATCCACATGAACTTTAGAACCCAACGCTTCCCAGCAGAACATTTCCCAGAATATCATACTGCTTCTCTACATCATCCATCCAGTCCAGACTATGGTCCAGTTTTGAAGCTCACAGGTCCAATGTAGACACTTTCAATGATGGAGAGATATAATACACTTTGTGTTCTGTCTCCTTTCTATCATATCCAACATTAACAGTTTGTTCTACAATATCTCTTCTGTGGGAGACCAGACGTGCTCGTCTTCAGTCCCCACACACATCAATGAGCCTTGTGCTCCCATGATCCTCTTTCACTTCACTGTTTCTCCTTACTTCTACACCTTTGGTAGGTACTTACGCCTGCATACCAGAAAACACCCCACAACTCCTGCTGTTTTGGAGAAAATAGATCCAGTCGATTAACATCACAATGTGATCCTCGTTAAAATCACTCAGATCCTCACATTCACCCATTTTTCCTTCTTCTTCCACATCAATTTCCAGAACTGACTAGTTGGCAGAACTGCCTCCTCCACTTGTCACTGGGTTTAATGTTATGGCTGATGGATGTTATTGCTCCTACAGATTCACCAGCATGGACAGAGTATAAGCTTTTCCTCAGTTTAATTTTTAGAAGTGTGGTTTGCGTTTAGTTTAAAGCTTTTCACGCCTGCATTTGAAGAACATTTGAGCTTTTAGCAATACTTCTTATCCACTTCAAGTTCTTTTGATGAGGTCAAATTTTATCTTTCAGCCACAGAATATCAGAGTACAGCAGTTACATAATTTACAGGGTGCATGCTGGAAAAATTTCATGTTATCATGTAATCTACTCTGAAGAATAGTACAGCAAAGAACATAGTACATCCTGATGATTATTAAAATGAGGAGGAGGAGAAGGTCGTGCCACCACCCAGGACCCGATCCTGACACCATCTGTGTGTCTCTCCCTCTCTTCTTGTATTTCAGAACTGATGTCCATAAGCGCTGTCCGCTGTGTGAAGTAATTTTCCCACCACACTTCGAGCAGCGCAGTTTCGAGCGCCATGTCGAGTCTCACTGGAGGGAGTGTCCCGTGTGCAGTGAACAGTTCCCTCTGGACTGCCAGCAGCACCTATATGAGAAACATGTTCTCACACACTTTGATAGCAACGTGCTCAACTTCAACAAATTTGATTAGAAAAGGCGCAACTTTGTAAAGCTTTCCGGTTGCATACTCGTGGAGGAGGCCGTAAATTCTTTGTTCAGCACTGTTGCTAATGCATGTTTTTACATCACTAACAATTACTAATCAGAATTTTGGAGATTTGCACATAAACATGGTACTGTCTCATAAAGACATTTTGTTGCTCAGTGTCAGCTATCAATCTTTTAATCATATTGACCCTTTTCTTTCAATACAATTTATTTATTCTGAATGCATTTATAGCTGCTATGAGATGGTTGCACTGTAAAACGATAGCTGATAGCTTTACATGTATAAATATAGTCTGTATGAAGAGATGTCTGATATTGACAGTCAAAACTCAGTGGATGTTTTCTGTATTTACCTATGTTTTAATAATTTTATATGAAAATTCAGGTCATGCATAACATGTTGCTGTGTAATCTGTAACGGTTTTGTTCTGTAGCTGCTCTCGTGATGTATGGCACTGTTTTCTGATTTCTGAGCTGGACCATTTAGGATTTACATAATGATGAACTGGGAAAACTAAGAATTCTTAAAAAGTTCTGACAAGATGTTAAAGATTTAGAATCTGGAGTTAAGATATCCTGCTGCTCGTCCTGTCCAAAAAAAATATTAGATAAAGCTCATGATTCGCGTGTGTCTGGCATGCTTTAGTGTTCATGTAGAGTTTATTTACAGATGACAAACTTTAGCTTTGCGCACAGAAATCAAATGTCTTGAATGTTTTATCCTATGAAGACAATAAATGTTGCTTTGAATTTTAGAAAAACAGTCCAGTGATTTTTCCACTGTCATCAAATGTACAAGTTAGAATTATAACAATCTATTACAATTAAATATTACAGTTTTTCTTTAATGCCACAACACATTCCCTGAAATTTTTCTCCCTTTCTTAAAACAGTAAACACAAACTCCAAAATTCTAATTACACTTTCAAAACCTTTCACTTTCCTTGCAAAAGCAAAACAATTGATTCGAAAGTATTTTATCCTTACCAAACACTGTCATCAGAGAACACAAATGGCCAGCTAATACATAAACCAATTTATAAAGAAAAAAATCATCAATGCAGTATGTCAAACATTCATTCTGCCTCAGCATCCTGCCCCTGCACTGGGTCAGGCCACAGGACTTCACATACATTACAGGCAATCCTCTCCTTTACAAAACAATGTGTTTATATACTCAAAAACAGAATAGGATGATTCCTGGCTTCATGTGAAATCTATTGTTATTTTTGTTAATTTCTATACGAAGCAAGTCGTTTCCTAGCTCTGTGTAGTGGCGAAATTGGCAAAATCAAAGTCAGAATTTTGTTGAAGCTGTGAAATATTTTTTATTTAACTTTTAATTAATCTCCTATGCAATCACACTTTGAATTAATAGAATAAAGAATTCATTAGAAATCAGCACTAACCATTAGCCTTAACTTCCTGCCTCTCAACAACACATCCTGTGTCCTAAATTATTAACTACTCACTATGTATTGATTTTGTTATTTTGTAGTGGTTCCAAAACACTGTATAGCATGAATAGCACACTTAATGTATCCCATAATGCATTGTGAATAGTCCCTGCCATGTTGATAGAGGCCACAACTGGAGCCTTATACTTCTCCACAACTTTTTTCCTGACCTGTCTGGTGTGTTCCTTAGGCTTCATGATGCTGTTTGTTTACTATATTCTTTAACAAACCTTCTGAGGCTTTCATAGAATATCTGTATTTATACTATTAGATTACACACAGGTGGACTCTTTACTAATTAGGTGACTTCAGTCTGACTTCACTGGATTTTATTTAGGGCTTTCAGTGTAAAGGTGAATGAATACAAATGCACGCCTCAGATTTTTATTTGTAAAAAATTTTTGAATGTATAATTTTCCTTCCACTTTACAATTATGCACCACCTTCTGTTGGTCTAAAAAATCCCAATAAATGCAGATATGTTACTGGTTGTAATGGGACAAAATGGGGAAAAGTTCAAGGGGTATGAATACTTTTGCAAGTCTCCATATAAAAACAAACCTACACCCACTTTTGTCTGAGCGTAGTGACTGAACCATTAAGACAAGATTAAAGTCTGGCTGATATAGCTCATTCAGGACTAGACTACCTGCACAGAATAAATCTCCATGTTTCAAATCCTGACCAAGCACTAAGGGCCACATATTTTTACAGCTGGTATCAGATTATGTGACCCTACTGTAACTTGGGAGAAAACATACCAACAAAACCATTTCAGGAGATTTATTTCACCTTCCCATGTTGAAAACATTTGACCACAAATGTAAAATAAATTAACTATTTAGTACCATTGAATAGTGTAACACACCTGTAGGCCCAGCCAACTGCACTGAAACCAGTTTCCACATCCTAGAAGGACAAACTTGAACTTGGCCCTGCCTCCTGGGTTGTGATTGGTGGAACACACTTCCGGCTGTGTTTTTAAACAGTAGCAAATAACAGATTGGGGCACTGGAAACTGAGGTCAGTTCCATAACAGGAGAAGGCGGTGTAGGCAGGATCACGGGTGCAAGTCCCAGAGCAGCATCGAAATTAAAGCCATATTCCTAGGGCAAGTCGCAAGTTCGTGAAGTAATCAGTAGAGTCCATTAAGATATGAGAAGTAAAAGGGGAAATTATCTGAGGTAATTAAGTGCCGTCCAACTCCATATAAGGGTAAACTTGTAGATAGCTTGTCTGTTCTTATCCAGTTTGAAGGTGCCATGCTACAAAAAGGTATGATTGGTTGCATACGTTGCCCAGTGAGAGAATATATCCCCAAGACACTAAGATGTTTTAAATGTCAAAGAATTGGGCATGTAACAGAGCACTGCAAAGCTAGACCTAGGTGTGCTAAATGTTAAGGGGAGCATGAGTATGGTGGTTGTACAGTAGATGCTAAACTGAAATGTTGTGACTGTAGAGAAGAGTATAGCGCTGAGCATCAAGGGTGTGAAGTGCAAATAAGAGCAAAGAAAATTTTAAAATTTAACATAGATATAAGTATCATATGTGAAGCAACAAAGTAAATTTCACAAGATATGACAGCGAAGCCTCATTCATTTTACCCTCAACAGCGTCTCAGTTAGCAACGTTTCTAAGCAACCACAGGTACAAAAACCAAGTCTCATGGAGTTTTAACATAAGTGTGCAGTGAAAGACAACACTTTGATAGTTGATGAATTTTAATTTTTGGCCTTTATTGGGAAGTTTCTGAATGTCTCCATGCAACAGGCAAAGAAACAATGGGGGCGCAAGACAATAGTCAATGAATATCTGGATTTTATGGATTTTATGGTAAACATGTTGCAAGAGATGTTGCTCTCCAATAATGGATCATCACAGTGCATGGATTAAAGTCATGTTTTTTTGCATTGTGCAGTGAAATGCTAGAAGTTTGATGGCAAATGGCCAAGAATTGAAGAAATATATAGAGTTAAATGTAATCCAGAAATTATCTGCATACAAGAAAATTGTACCTATGCTCCCCAGTACCTATGTACCCTAACCCTAACCCTGTTAACATTGAAAATGTGAAATCACAAATATTCCATAAAGTGTTATTTTGAAGATCCAATAATTTAATAAAGACTGGGGGAAATAGGTACTGGGAAACATACGGACTGGGGAATATCAGATATGGGGAACATAGGGCTGACCCCTTCATGAGCTAAGAAGAGCCTTAAATAAAATTGAAAATGACAAAAGATAGTGTCTGCTATACTATGCTAGCTAAATTAAGTGACTCTGCTCTAATGAAAGTTCTAGAGATGTTTAATAAGGTATGGGAAAATCTGTTATTGTTCCTATTAACAAACAGGGAAAAGATCCCAGAAGTCCAGAAAGTTATAGGCCTATAGCTCTAACATCCCATTTATGCAAGACACTGGAAAAAATGATAACAGAAAGACTAACATACTGTATAGAAAACAACAACTTACTCTCATCATGCCCGAGTGGGTTGAGAATAGAGCACAGTGCATTAGACCCTTTAATATGCCTGGAATCTGATATCAGGAAGGCTCAAACCTAACTGATAGCTGTTTTGTTCGATATAGAAAAAGCATATTATATTATAAGGATCTAAAGATTTATCTTTTAATAAAGTTAGGTTGTATGGGCATAGGTCATAAAATGTATAATTGGATAAGACTTTTTATTTAGCGGATTTATTCCTGTTCGAGTGGGAAACTCGTTTTCTGAGAAATATGGAGTAGAAAATGGAACCCCTCATGGTAGTTTTATCAGTCCTTTACTATATTTGATTATGATTAATGACATATACAAGCATATTAAGCTAGATATTGGAAAGTCACTCTTTGCAGATGATGGGGCAATCTGGAAAAAAGGAAGGAATATTGAACATGTTGTAAGTTCAAGAGGCTATTAATAATGTTGAAAATGGGCTCTGACATGTGGTTTTAAAATATCTGCTGAAAAATCTAAAACTTTTTTACAAGGAAAAATATTAGTTTCAAAAATATAAAAGTCATGATACAGTGGCAGAAACTATGGGACAAAGACAATCAAGTAAGGCATCTGTATCAGATTAAGCAGCAAGTTGGTGATGGAGGGTCAGGATAAGACTGGGACATACAAGATTAAATTA
>JAOUQZ010055952.1:0-21603 GCA_028564935.1 Neosilurus hyrtlii
ACCCCACCCTCGCCCAGAGTCGGCTGAGATGGGCGCCAGCCTCCCCGCGACCCTAATTAGGAATAAGCGGTTTAGAATATGAATGAATTATTATTATTATTATTATTATTATTATTATTATTATTATTATTATGAGTAGCAGTAGTGGTAGTAGAACTCGTTTTAATATTTTTAAATTGTTTCTAATTATTGTATAAGTCCTCCTTGTATCTTGCATTCCTTACTTGTGTAATTATATCCCTTAAAGTTTTTGGACATCAAAGCATTGAAATACAATGGCTGAGCCTCCTTATTCAAATCCACATATTAATAAGTTATTTAGACAGTATAAGAAAGAAAGCAAAAAAAAGGCTAAAAGGTTAACAAAAACACAAAAAACTTCACAAAACAATATAAAAAATAGTTCCCACTTTAATACAACAAAACTCACAGAGCCTAAGTGATCTAACCCCAATCAGGCATCTAAACAGGTGCACTAAATATGCAAACATGTTAAAAGATTTAGGGGTGTGTAGTTCTGGATTTCAGTTGAAACTGCTGTAAATCAAATAATCAAGTAATAAGAGAGATGTTTTTGATGTTTTCGCATTAATATGCAATAGAATGTTCAGATATGTGCTAGACATAGGCATGCTACATTGTAAATTCTGTCTTGTATACCCATTTTATACCTACTGGGAGACTACCTAGGAGTGTTGTTAAAAAAGAAACCCATGCTTGTGTGGGTTTCTTCCGGGTACTCTGGTTTCCTCCCACAGTCCAAAGACATGTACATCAGTCTAACTGGCTGTTCCATGGAATGTGTGTGTGTGTGTGTGTGTGTGTGTGTGTGTGTGTGTGTGTGTGTGTGTGTGTGTGTTGGCCCTGCAATGGTCTGGCAAGTTGTTTAGGCTGTACCCCGCTTTTGCCCATAGTTGGCTGAGACAGGCTCCAGCCTTCCCGTGACCCTAGTAGGATTAAGTGGTTAAGAAAATGATTGAATGAATACATTACATCTAGTGAATTTAGCAGAATAAAAATGTTTTAATTTTAAATGAAAGCTAGATCTCTCTCTCTCTCTCTCTCTTTGTGTGTGGGGTGTCTATATTTCTGTCTGCATTTCTATATTCAGAATACTGTCTATGGAGTTAGCTTTGAGTATTGTAATCTTTTACTACAATACCAGCATATCTTTGCTATTTTTTGCATGACATTTAACATGCTTATGAACTTTCTCCAGTGAACATCACTGAAATGTCAATCATCAGTAAAACAAAACAACAACTATGTAGTTGGGAAATTCTTACTCTTTTTACTTTTCACTCAAAGACAACAGCTTTATTGTGAAAGCAAAGAGATTATTGTGGCTTGGCACAAAGGGGACCAATACAAAGCCAGAGCAAAGTAGACATCAAGCCACCGGTGGTGTGGTGAGAGTGAATGTGTTTGGTGGGGGCTTTATTGAGCAGTGTGCGTAACTGTAGCTGTGTGTGGTGGTAGTGGTAGCAGTAGTGTAATGGAATTTTCCCATCATCCCCAAAAGGTTTGTTTGCCAAAATTTGACAAAGAGAATATAATACTGTATTCATACCACTTTATGTAACAACCTTCTTTTTCCTGTTCCTGTTCGTCCCACATCTAGAAGATGTGTTTCAAAGAATCACATGGGACTCCAAATATTGCTTACTCATTTTATTGCTTACTCACTTATTGCATGAATAATCTGATGATTGATTGCACATACTTTGACTTATAAATGACACTCAAGAAACCAGTTGTTATTTTTTTTTTTATTATTTTAAACATGACACTTAAACATATAAGATAAAAAAATTAAATTGGAATATTTATTGTTCCTGGCCCCAGTTTCAGAATCACTTTCAGACACAGATAAAAAAAAAAAGCCTTAACACTGAACTATACACAATTAATTTAACCAACAGTTGTATGGTGAGATCAGAATAGACAGGTGACCTATCAGGTGTTTGCAGGTTTGTGAATTTGGGGTTGCCCACAAACACAACATACTCAATCATACAGAAACACTCATATATAACCAGGATATATATCTTATACCTAAATGAATCAAATTCAATCTTTTGCTTTGACATGAGGACATTATATTGGTCCACGCTCTCCTGTCATTATCAGCTTCCATGCTCTTGAGTCTGGATGGAGGCACACTTTCCTACCATTATTATTCGTCACCCTGCAAAAGGACGCAACCAGCAAAGCTAAGAATTTCAGGTTATTTTTAGTCTGTGCTATAGTGTCAGATTTGTTTGTGGACCAACTTACACAATCTCATAAGCGCTGCAGGATGCAGATGGACGATACAGTTTCCATTCAAAGATGTTCTTGAGACGGACTCTGTATTGCCGCACACAGAGACAGCGTTCCGGTCTTTCCATCCGAAATGCTGTATCACACACAAAGACCTTACTGTCAGTAGAGAACATTTACCATACAGAATTCTTTTTTTTTTGCGATGGTCTGCCATCGCCCAGAGTCAGCTGAGATGGGCACTAGCCTCCCGTTGACCCTAATTAGGATTAAGCAGTTCAGAAAATGAATGAATGAATGAATTCTTATCTTTGTTGAGAAACACATAATCACCATGTTTAAAACAGGCATTTTTACTATTCGGTTTGTACAAACAGACAACCTGTTTCATGGCTATTCATGGTATGGTCACATAATTAATATTTTGTGTGGTGGTAGCAATTAATTTGCAAATAACTTGCTTTGCTACACTTTATAACATTACAACACTTTATTCATTTACTGTCTCTCTATTTCATCTGTAAAAGTGGAACATGAATGCATGCTAATGCTACTGTAATGTTTTAACAATGTCAGCATGATGTTTGCTTTAGAATGATGTAATGTGACTGGTAGATACAAGTTAAACAGGTATAAAGATATACAACATTCTTCTATCACAAAGTATCAAGTAAAAGTCCACCCACAACTTCAGTTACTTATTCTACAAACAAACCAAATACAATTGTTTATATAATTCTGTTGGCTTTACTAACTCATATACACACAGATTGTCATACCTGTAGTAAATGAAGCACACATCACACATCCAAGCAGCAGCAGAAGCAGAACAGTACGACTCATGATTAATGCTTTTTGTCCCACTCACTAGCAGTAGATATGACTTTCTGGCCACAAGTTGACATAAGTCTGACACATTTATAGTGAGCGGAGTCAGGAGTAGTATGCAAAGGGACTTCCCACGGGCATGTTGAATAATGGAGAAATTATTGCTGATCCAAGTAGGACTTTAAAAGGATAATGATGCTAAGTATAATGGATAATATTGTCTACTGTCCTACGCCGGAAAAGAACTTTCACTTTTTCAGAAAGTTCTTTTGTAAAGCAAAGAGCAATTAATTAAAGACGATATTGTGACTTTCTTGCCACACTGTTTGTGCAAAATCTCTTCCTCTGTTATTTCCCTTGACGTCTGCTGTGACATTAACAGAAACAGACTGGTGAATCTTCTCAGTTCTCTAAATGTCTTGATTTATTAAAATACAATTTTTTGAGCTATTAGCTTATAATAAGAGTTAAACTTGTTAGGTTGGGGTCTGTGTAGCAGAACAAGCATCTTCTTCAAAGTTCAGAATCAGTTTGCCAAAAAAAAATATAAAAGCCCAAAATGAGGACTGAACATGGTTCGACATTGATAAATGAATACAAATTTATCCACTGTAACCACGTTTTCATTAACATGCTTAATTTTAAAATTGCAAACTAAAAAAATGATGACTGAAAACACGGGGGAAAATTTTTCTCAAATCTTGAATTGTTTTTTCATTTTATTTCACATTTTAGGCATTTGGCAGACACTCTTATCTACAATTTTATCTCACTTATACAACTGAGAAGTTGAGGGTTAAGGGCTTTGCTCATAGACTCAACAGTGACATCTTGGTGGCACTGTGGCTTAAACCACTGACCTTCTGATCAGTAACCCAGAGCTTTAACCACTGAACCACCACTGCCCCATTTTTACACTCATAATGGTAGAATTGTTTTTTCAGATGATCCAGTAAAGACACCCTCATTCACTCATTTGCTGAACCTAATCCTACTACGGTCATGGGAAGGGTGGCGCCTATTGCAGCTGACGCTGGGCAAAGGTGGGGTTCACTCTGAACAGCTCGCCAGACCATTGCAGTTCATCAATAAAAGACATGTTTTGCATAATTAATTAAAAGTTTCCTGCATGTAGGTCACATGACATGATGTGAAGGGGAAATGGAAACCCAGCATGAATTACATAACTTCACTGAATGGAAACACAGACCAATCCCAGTTGTGTTTTGGTGATTTCAGAATATCGCTGCAATTTTGTTCAAAGCGGCAATGAAAACCTGCCTATGTTTAAGGCCATGTGAGGCTTTAAACCTTTTGCATGTGCGTTTCAATCCTTTTGTTTTAAAATAAATGAATGATTGAATAAACAAATAATTAATTAAATAAAAATTAATTAAAGAATTATTAAATTTAATTATTAAATTTAAAACATATAAAAAAATTTAAAATAATTAAGTTAATTAATACAGGCATTTGTAATGTAGTGGTGCCACTGAGGATCATTTTAAAAACCATTAAAGATGATAGTTTAGCAACAGCCAATGATTTAATTATAACTTGAAGTGGGAAATAAGGAAGCATTATTACTTTTTTGTCATTGAGTGTACTTTTTACATACTTGTGCTTCTTCTTTCAGTTCATGCTTCTACTTGCTACATCTCAAAAGAAAATTTCTAGTGGGTATTTACACTCCCAGATACTACATCATTACACTACACTATATCCTTATAATGTTTAGTCATTACGTCACTTTTTATCATTTGGCAACCATAAGATACCATAAGATCTGTTACTTTTTGCTATATTCAATCTGCTGCTTAGTGTATTTTATCTAACTAATTTTATCTTACTGTTTTGCAATAGTTCTTACAATGAAAATTAACTTTTAACAGATTAGCAAAATGGTATTGTTAGTGAGCGCCCCCCCCCATCATTTTAAGTTCAATAAGGCAACAGTTTACTATCTGCAATGTGTGACTGATTTGTTTGCTTTTCCTTTCCTTATGTAAATGGACTTTACAGTTTTCTTCAAGCAACTCAACAGAAGAATCTGAAGCTATGCCCTGTTTGCTAAGGGGATTATTTTGCTATGAGTAACTGCACTTTTACTTAAGCAAAGAATTTTAGGGACTTTTACCCGCTCAAAGAGTAGTAAGACCTGTTTCTCTCTGTGCTGGTTTCAGTAGACTCTATCCTGAAACACCTACACCCTAGAAGACTATGTGTATTAATTTCTGGGATGATGCAATCAGTGATTAGTGCAAAACGTACACCATGAAACTTTGTATAGACTTGAATGCAGTTAACTGCAGTTTTAGGGTGACGTTACTGTGTTTATGAACGACACATTCGGCTCTTAAGCTTAACTCTTAACTTTAATTTTCACTCACACTTTCTTTCTCTTTGTTTTTTTTTTTGTTTGTTTTGATGGCTATCATGTAATTTTTGCTCATAATATTGTAATTTGTATACCTTCCTGTCAACACCATCTCAGTGGGAAATGTGTAGTGTGTTGCACAGTGTCACTGGACATGTGTCAGTGGCTGGAAACAATCAGCATTAGGTTGAAGATATTTCCTGTTGTTTTGTCCCTAGGGTATAGAGAAATACAAGCATGGGAATTACCCATGAGGCTAGACTTTGCCTGAGATGCTCCTATACCACAGTATTAAAGTTAGGATTTTCCCACCATGATGAAATATAGACATGCTTCCATGTAATCTTAATATTTTTATATACTGTAATATGCATGGCATAATGATTGGCACTTTTGCCCCACAGCAAGAAGGTCCTGGGTTCGAGTCCCGGGTTCCTGTGTGGAGTTTGCATGTTTTCCCAGTTTTTGCTTAGGTTTCCTCTGCGTACTCCAATTTCCTCCCACAATCCAGAGACATCCACATTAGATTAACTGACTGTTCCAAATTGCCCCTGGATGTGAGTGTGGATCAGGATCAAGATCAAGAATTTTATTTGTCACATGCACAGTAATATGTACAAGCTGCAGTCCACCACTATCTCCTTGGTTTTGCTGACATTTAACTGGAGGTGGTAATCCTGGCACCATCTTTCCAGGTTTTCCTCCTCTTTCTTGTAGGCTGTCTCATCGTTGTTGGAGATGAGGCCGAGCACTATTGTGTGGTCAGTAAACTTGATGATGGAGTTAGAGCTGTGAATAGACACACAGACGAAGGTGTAGAGAGTGTACAGCAGGGGGCTTAACACACATCCTTGTGGGACTCCAGTGCTGAGGGTGATGGTGCTGGACATCCAACGGTCCACCTTAACCACTTGGGGCCTGTTCGTGAGAAAGTCAACACAGCTGGGTGTTTAGCAGGAAGGTTGTGTGTGTCTATTGGCCCTGCGATGGTTTGGTGAGCTGTTCAGGGTGTACCCTGTATTTGCACAATGTGGCTGAGATAGGGTTCAGCCTCCCTGCGACCCTAGTCGGAGTAAGTGGTTTAGCAAATAAGTGAGTATAACTGTGTATTTTAGGATCATTTTGTACACAGCACATATCACGTGCACATGCAACATGGCTGAATGCCAAAGCTCTACTTGGGTTGTGGCAATGTTACATCACAGGTTTCCCACTCTCACTGTGTTTCAGCAAAACAGGACAGGCGAAGCATTCAGCTTTATTATTTGATAGAGATGAAAATAATGAATGCCACCCAAAGAATTAATGCTGTTATCTCCTAAATCTGCTCTGACTTAGGGTTTATTATGTGATTTTAAACAGTAGCTTAAACAGAGTGGATATGGTATTGATATCATACCTTACGGGAAAGTCTTGGCCATAATTATAAATGGTGTGATTTTTAAGAATAGAAAAATACTATTGGTATAAAAATATTCTAACTTAACGTGTAAAATTGCTTTGACAACAATGAAGAGCATATTAGACATTTATTGCTGAATTGGAATTTAAATGTAAAAAAAATCTGAGCATTTGTTTTACTCTTGGTTTAAATGTGTGTGTTCACTGCCCGATTTATATACTTTTTCGTGCACATATTTGATCAGTTAATCATTTGGTAGCGGCCCAATGCATATAGTCAAACAGATACAGGTCAAACATCAGAAAAGGGGCAATATGTCCTCTCAGAGACTTTGTCAGTGGCATATTTGATGATTCCAGACAGGATTCTATGGAGTTTACACAGAATGATGCAAAAAACATGATTGGCAGTTCTGTGGATGGAAAGGTTTTGAAAGAGAGAGAATCAGAGTGAAATTGACAAATTGGTTAACGATGACAACATTTACAACAATTCAAATAATCTTTACAACCATGATGGGCTGAAAAGCATCTCAGAATGCACAAGGTACCAAGGATGTGTTATGTGTGTATATGGTGGATGGGTTACAACAGCAAAAGCTCATATAATTTCTTCTTGCATGACTGCTGTCAGAGAAGAATAAGATTCTGAGGCTATAGTGGAAAAAGCTCACCAAAACCTGTTGAATAGGCTGTTGAAGATGTAAAGAAAAACAGGTACCACCCTTCAACTGATTAGACAATTGCATGAATGAGTGTTTATATGTGATCATCCCATTTGTTTTTGGTTTCTGGTGTTATCACGTTATTACTAAAATAAGCTCCAGGTTCAACCTCCAA
The DNA here is from genome assembly GCA_028564935.1 of Neosilurus hyrtlii. Classification (NCBI taxonomy): domain Eukaryota; kingdom Metazoa; phylum Chordata; class Actinopteri; order Siluriformes; family Plotosidae; genus Neosilurus; species Neosilurus hyrtlii. Next base: position 7,709 of record JAOUQZ010055952.1, read on the forward strand.
ATGCTTTTTTGTCCACAAGCCTATTAATAGCAAGCAAAACAACCGGTAATGCTATTATGGAAATATAAATCAAGGAGCGAAGATATTTATCATGGTAAACCCGAAAATCTTGTCATTATGAATGGCTCTGGGGTTCATAGAGTCTCTGTTCTCACACAGACAGTGGAAAATATTTAACTGTCACTGGAACATTTCCAAATGGAACCACTTAAAAACATGAATGAGGTGTCTCCATAGGCCAGTATGGTATGACTGTCAGAAAACAGAGTGAATCTGTTTATTTCATCAATGTTGTTTCTCTTGTCATTTGCATTTCACATAAAAATACAGCTGTATGAAAAAGTTTAGCTACCCCTCTCAAGTTGCATAATAATGATTACAATGGCATGCCATTCATTTCTAATAAAAACTAAGTACTGGGGTGCGTTCCAGGCAAAGATTTTTAGTTTAATAATATTATGTCATATGAAATGAATTAAAATGTGAAAAATAGGCTGTGCAAAAATTTGACCACCCTTGAATAACTATTTAGTACTGATTAATTGGAACACAAAATTGGTTTGTTGAGCTCATTAATCCCTGAACTTCAGATACAGGTGCATCCAATCATGGGAAAAGGTATTTAAGGTGGCCAATTGTGAGTTTTTCTTTCTTTTGAATCTCATCTGAAGGCCAACAACATGGGGACCTCAAAACAACTCACAAATGACCTGAAAACAAAGATTCTTTAATGTTACTGTTAAAGTGACGGCTACAAAAAGCTATTTCAGAGATTTCAGCTGTCAGTTTCCAATGTGAGGAACATACTGAGGAAATGGAAGGCACAGTTCTTGTTAAGGCCAGACATGGCAGGCCAAGACCAATATTGGAGAGTCGAAGGCAAAGGATGGTGAGAACGGTCAAAGACAACCCACAGATCACCTCCAAAGACCTACAGCATATTGCTGCAGGTGATGTCACTGTGCATCATTCAACAATTCAGCACACTTTGCACAAGGAGAAGCAGTAGGGGAGAGTCATGCAGAGTTGCTTGAGGTATGCAAAAGCACACATTTGGACAAGTCAGCTTCATTCTGGAATAAGGTGCTATGGGTTGATAAAACAAAGATTGAGTTATTCGGTCATAACAAGGGATGTTATTCATGGCGGTCAAAGAACACAGCATTCCTAGAAAAACACTTGCTACCCACTGCTCAAAATCTAATCAGGTATTCAGGCAGAAGAACAGGTACAGTGTTCTGGAATGGACATCCTGGTCCCCAGACCTGAAAATCATTGAAAATCTGTCGGAGGATTTGAAGCAGGCTGTCCATGCATGGCAACCAACAAACCTAACTGAACTGGAGATGTTTTGTAAGGTGGAATGGTCCAAAATACCTTCATCCAGAATCCAGACACTCAATAGAGGCTATGTACATCTCAGGGACAAGTAAACATTTTACCCTCATTAATATAGTGTTTAGAGATAATCTGTATAAAAAAAATGGCTGCAAATTCTTTTGTTAAACTTGTTGAATTAAACCTTGTCTTCTTCTTTTCAAATCTACTGCTGTGGTGAACAGAGACAAATGTACCAAAATTGTGGCACTGTCCAAATACTTATGAACCGACTTCATGTTGGGGGTACAGCAATCCCCATGGGATGTACTTAATTTTTCACATGACTGTAATGTTATCAGTTTTGATATTACAGCACAGTTTTTACTTTTTCTTTCCTTTTGCCTTTCTTCTTCTTCTTTTTTCCTTTCTTGTTTCTTGGAATCACTTTCTCTGAGTGATATTAAGTGGATATCGTGTGTCATCCTGCTTCAGTGCTTTATAAATTCCACAAATTTATTGAAGGATTTATACAGTAACATACTAATGGTGAGTTTTTAAATACTTTATTTGTTTTTGGGGAAAAATGCTTTATGTAGTTTTTTAAATGTTTAGGGTTTCTTTTAAGAACAAAAATTGAACACATCTTTATTAGGTCAATTAGGTATTAATATTTAATACATTATTTCATAAAGCAAAACTAACTGAAGTAGCATTTTCTTTTCTTTTTTTTCCACTTTTAATGTTTGTCATGTACTGAGTAAATTAATTCCAGTTCATAATTTCTAATGTCATTTATTTTCAAAATATTTATTATTATTATTTTATACAGTATTAATTCCACAAGGGAAATTTTGACTGCATGTAACCCGTCCAAAGTGAGCACACACACACTCGGAGCAGTGGGCTGCCAAACATGTCAGCACCCGGAGAGCAGTTGGGGGTTAAGCCTTGCTCAAGAGCACTACATTAGGCCACAGCTGCCCACAAATCAGCCCTAAATCAATCTTTAAAAAATAGACCTGGACAGACCATCACAGGGCCAACAACCCCAACTATTCATACTCACACCTAGGGGCAGTTTGAAACAGCCAATTAACTCAAAGTGCATGTCTTTGGATTGTGGTAGGAAACCAGGGTATCCGGAGGAAATTCATGCAAGCTCAGACACAAACACTACACCACCACGTTGCCCTTAAATTATAGTGTTTTATAAAAAACATAACACCTGCCATAATTTACATAGTTAGATTTGCACTGTATTTGTCTTAAAACAAATGCCTGAAAATTATTGTTGTACTTTATATTAGCTATTGTAATTTACTGAATATTGTATCTAAATTGAAGTAACTGTAATACCTCTGGTAATATTACCGTTGCTGGGGAATATTGGTTTACCAAAAAAAAAAAAAAAAACATGAAATGGACACAAATTGGTCCTTTTTCTGTAAATAGGGAAGGAGTATTGTTCTACCCACAACCTCCTCATTATTCCACACAGTCATGTGCCACTTAATGTGGTGAACCACTGTGACCCGCATATAACCACAAATACTGAAATATCCAATAAAAACAAATAAACAATCATTGAATTTTACATATATAACCTTTAAAACATAAGGCCAGCATGGCTAAGGGTGGGGTGAAGAGGGCTTGGTGTGAGGTGGAGGGTTGAATGATGATTAATGATGATGAAAAATAGTACAGTAACAGGACATTACCGTATGTAGATATTAAACAGCATGCTTGTAAATAAGTGGGGCAATCATCCCTCCAATTCTTTTGCTTTTGCTATTTGAATGCATCCATGGATATTTTAATTATTACCTATAATAATACTTATAATAATATTATTAATTAATAATAATAATAATAATAGTAATAACAATAATAATTAAAATAATTGGGCGGCACGGTGGCGCAGTGGTTAGCACGTCTGCCTCAAAGCAAGAAGGTCCTGGGTTCGAGTTCCAGCTCGAGCGTTTCTGTGTGGAGTTTGCATGCTGTCCCTGTGCTTGCATGGGTTTCCTCCGGGTACTCTGGTTTCCTCCCACAGTCCAAAAACAAGCACAGTAGGCTAATAGGCTGTTCCAAATCACCCCTTGGTGTGAGTGTGAGTGTGAATGGTTGTGTGACTGTTGGCCCTGCGATGGCCTGGCGAGCTGTCCAGGGTGTACCCCGCCCTCGCCCAAAGTCGGCCGAGATGGGGGCCAGCCTCCCCGCGACCCTAATTAGGAATAAGTGGTTCAGAAAATGAATGAATGAATCGGGTTAATAATAATCATCATGATCATCATCTGATGGATGTCTTTAAATCTTTTTTTGTTCTCAACTTATGAAGCCTTGTAGGTCAAATATTAAAATGTTTATATGTGAGATAACATTGAAAAACAATACTGAGAAGGCCAACACTCTTTTTCCACTGTTTATATTTCTGAGCAACAGGTAATAACATACAGAAACAGTAAAATATCAAAAGAATATACTTCCAGCAATATCCAGTGTGACATGTAATAAATTAAACACTTAATGAATTACTTATTAACAATCAAGTAATATAATATAAACATAAAAGTAACAATATAAACGGGTTCAGTGGAAACATTTTCACATCTTTGACTGCTTCGTCTAGTGATCACGCTTTTTCTGTGCTTGACTCCTATAAAAAGATGAGACCAGTGAGTAATATTTTGACCCATATAGTAAAAAACAAACAAACAAATAAATAAATAAAATGAAATAAACAACAGGAATGAGTAGTGATGATGATCTCACCTCTTCTGAATGGCCTTCCTGACATAATTCGTGGCAAATTTGGATTCCGGATTCAAGCATCTTTTACCTGCACCATTTTTCAGAACAACTCTAAAATGAAATTACCACAACACGTTAGAGAATGGAAATGAAGGAGACTCGTGTTGTACTATGCTGCATTGTTAAGAATATAAGCTGTTACTGAACTTACATCATCTCCACATTTTCACAAGTTGGACTAGCAGGATAAACTTCAACCCTTTCAATGCGTTGTGGACGAATACTGTTCATCAGGTGAACCGAGCACAAACACCTCCTTACACTGGGCCTGGCCTGTCCTGCAAACCAAAGAAGAACAAAAAATATTATTGCAAATATTCTTTCTGATTTTTAAAAAGTGCTCCATTTACTGAGATGACATGCAAATAAGAATCTTACCTTGTACATGAATGATAAGTAAACAAGAAACCAGAGCAAAAACAGCAGCACACTTCATTTTCCTCTCACTGTTGAATACCCGCTTGGTGAGGATCTGAAAAGACTGTTAAGTGTTCAGGTATGATAGAATAACTGAGTGTTCAAGGTTCCTTTTATATGATATGCTTGGTGTTTTCCGGCTGCCTGTCTTAGGCTGCGTCACTTTCACTTTCCATTCTCCTTTCTTCTGGATTTTTTTTACATTTCTTTGAAATGTTTACATCTTACACTCAGCAGGGATTTAAACTAAATGCTATCTCCTCATTAAAAAGTCTTCAAAGATTTACCAAAGTACATATTGAAGTGGTTTAAAATTTCTGCAGCAGAGAGAACAATAAAGTTTCTGTTTCAGCATGGTCAGTATAATTCACTTCATAGAACGCAAGCAGCCAGTGAAACCTGCTTTACCAGGAGGATTCAGCAAATACCATGTTTGAATATCTTATTCTTATAATAATAATAATAATAATAATAATAATAATAATAATAATAATTATTATTATTATTATTATTATTATATTAATCTGCTTTTTGTAACAGGATCGCAGAATGGTGAAGTGGTTAGCACGTCCACCTCACAGCAAGAAGGTCCTGGGTTTGAGTCTCAGGCTTGGCGAGGGCCTGTCTCTGCTGAGTTTGCATGTTCTCTCCATGCTTGCATGGGTTTTCTCCAGGTACTCTGGTTTCCTCCTACAGTCCAGAAACATGCGCATTAGGGTTATTGGCTGAGCCAAATTGTCCCTAGGTGTGATTGTGGGTGGTTGTGTGTTGGCCCTGCGATGGACTGGTGAGCTATTCAGGGTGTACTCTGCCTTCGTGGGAAGTTGACTGAGATAGGTGTCAGCCTCATCGTGACCCTAGTAGCATTAAGCAATTCAGAAAATGAATGAATTTAATTAATGTTTTCAATATCTGTAAGAACTGATCATCTATCAATTCAAACTTATTGGTTTGAAGAGAGGACAAGAGAGATACTGTGTGTGTGTATGTGTGTGTATGAAAGAGTGTGTGTGTCAATCACGAAGTCAAAACATGACCGTGGCCTTAGAATAGGGGCTCATGAGTCTTCTACAGCCTCAGTCCCTTGAAAGTGAAAGTCCCTTGTCCACAGATCCGGAGCGAAGACTGAGCCAGCACACTTTGCTCAAAGCTGTGCATGTTTATGCAGTATTTTTTGGTCCAATATCCAAGTTTCTTATGGCACACAATATAATTTTGCTCATTAAACCTAGCTCATACACCTGCATTGTTTCTCTGAAAACTGGTGTACAAGCATGTCACGTTGGTTTTAAATTTCATTATTGGCAGAATCATTTTTCCATGATCTGGTGTCATGTGTTAAGAAATTTCACACGAAATTTAACCAAAGTGTTTCATTTCATTTGTCTCTGAGAGGAGACTAGCATTTTCAGTCCACATCTTGTGAAAGCTAAAAAAGTGAAGGTGAGCTCATTTGGTTTCTTGGTTCCGTTTGTAGCTTGTGAAAGATCTTTCACTGCCAAGTAGGAGACGGTAGGGTTTTAACAATCTCATTTACATCATTACTGAGGGATGCATTTTATTCTTATTAGCTTATATTGAATCTTTAATCACAGTTTGGATCACCGTACCCATGGTGATCTCTTACAATTAGCACAAAACACAAAACACCACACAGATAAGGACAAACATCAGTAAAGGTCCATCACCCACGAAACAGAACAAAAGAACTCACAAGTCCACCAGTTATGTCACTATATAGCAATACTGGTATAACCGGCAATGTAAAAATAGCAAAAATGAGGAAACCTCAGTAACCTCAACAGTTCTGATTCTTCTACAGGCAGTGCTTGAGGAAACTTTCAGGCTGGAGAGATTTCCCCGTAACTCTGTAACTGCACTGTACCATCTAGTGTATACAGTGGCTGGGAAGTGCAACACAAAATTGCAAAAGTGTGATTAAATAAGGCAAGAGACATAAAATTTAAAGTATAATTAGCCTTTGATATCCCACCCTGTTGTAAGAATTGAACATCTATGTATTCTAGCTTATCAGTTCGAACCCACCCAAGTGGGTGAAAGTCCAGATCCGAGTGGAGATTAAGCCAATAGACAAGACACAAACAATCAGGACAGCTCAGAATCTCATTAAATTGTTGATTCTACCAGCGTTTATACACAGCAAGATAGATGTGTGTGTGTGTGTGTGTGTGTGTGTGTGTGTGTGTGTGTGTGTGTGTGTGTGAAAGAGGGAAAGAGAGAGAGAAGATATGTGTGTGTGTGTGTGTGTTTGTGTGTGTGTGTGTGAAAGAGGGAAAGAGAGAGAAGGTGTGTGTGTGTGTGTGAAAGAGGGAAAGAGAGAGATGTGTGTGTGTGTGTGTGTGTGTGTGTGTGTGTGTGTGTGTTTGAAAGAGTGTGTGACAGTCACAAAGTCAAAACATGACCATGGCCATAGAGCAGGTGCTAATGAGACAGTCTAAATAAAAGCCAGTATAAGAATCATGGCATGTACAAAAATAAAAGGCAGGTAAAATTATAACCAGTCATAATGAATCAAAAGTATAGACCTTACAGTATGAGCAGTAAAACACACATTGACCAGAACACCATGCCATTTTAGTGACAGACAGTCTATTTAGAGTAGCCAGTTGACCTCATGTGCACATCTTTGGCCTTTGGAAGGACAGCAAAGTACCAAAGACAAACCACCCATGCACACAGAGAACATGCAAATTTCACACTGAAAGGTCAGTGGGCAAAAATCACACTCGGAAATGTCCTACTGTGAGGCCACAAATTATATTCATGGCAATTGATTTCACTGTCACCCCTACACAGTGCTCTATGTAACCTTTTTGTGACTTTTGTAGCTGCAGAGGAAAGTTCTTGTCTTTCGGTTTGTATGTCTGTAACATTCCGTCAATTTTCTTGTTCCCACTTTCAGATCTTTTTTTTTCAGCTTGAAAAAAATAAAATAAAATATACACACACACACACACACACACACACACACACACACACACACACACACACATACACACAAACATTATTACTACCACAGATAAATGTGCTGTAGTAAAAATATTTTCTTGTAAATGATTAATCATGGATTTATTGACCACTCTATTGTCGTTCAGGAATTAATGAGTATGGTTTGTATGAAAGTAGTTCAACTTGAAATCCAGCAGTAATGGAAATTTGTTTAGGTGAAAATGTGACTTCTGATGTAGTGGGTGTTGTTTCTAAATTATCGATGTGTACAGAAAAACAAATAAAGATAAGTAATGAGGCAAAAACAAGCTGATGTCTGACTGGTTATGTTTAATTCTTTAACTAATGTCTATCGTTTACTCTGCACTAAAAAGAATTTCACACGTCAGTTTACGCATGCAACCTCATTCTATGCTGTGTTATGTTAAATATCAGTGATTTCTGGTCTACTAATTTATTTGTCAGTATAACAGGACATTTATGTGTGTACACTAATTTTAATTCAAGGAACATTCATTTATTCATTTTCTGAACCGCTTAATCTATATATCTATATACTCATACATATTATATTTTCCTTTATAGAACTGCTGTATAAATGCAATATGTCATTTTCTAAACCGCTTAATCCTAGTTAGCGTCGCGGGGAGGCTGGCGCCCATCTCAGCCGACTCTGGACGAGGGCAGTGTACCCTGGACAGCTCGCCAGGCCATTGCAGGGCAGAAACACACTGACGGCTATGCAGCCTCCTCTTGACGACAATTAGCAATGGTTCTTTTACATGCTTCTCACCACAGACAGTGAGAGACATGGCCGGCCTTTAATAACCCAGTTAGCTGCACTGGGGGGACAGCAGTGACAACTCGGTGATAGTGGGGCTTGATCCCCTGACCTTCGGATCAGTAATCCAGCATGTGGATATGTGCACCTATCACCTGGTCACCACTACCCATATACTATAATAATAATAATAATAATAATAATAATAATTAATATTATTATTATTATTATTATTAATCTATAGGGTAATCCAACAGGTGGACTTTTTTGTCAAACAGGTTAGGTAGGTAAACATATCCAGTGCACTGATAAACTTAATCAACACTGAGAAAATGGTACATAAAACCTTAGCTCACTTACTGGTACAGCAATTCTTACACCAAATTGTGTAAAAGGACATCCTTTTTAGCATTATTTTTGTTGTCTTCTTCTGAAGACCTAATGGTCCAAATCTTTGCATAAAAATAGAGAAAAAAGTAGTTAGTACTGACCTTGTGCACATTCTATTAAAAATATGTTAAACTCAGGGTCATTCCTGCACAAACACGGCTTAAACATTGCACAAACACTACAACATGAATCCTGTTGCTTTCTTCACCACTCTTATTTTATTCATGTATTCACTCATACTGTCCAGGGTGCATTCTGTCTTCACATTTCTAGAGTCATGACACAGATCAAGGTATCATTGAGGTCCTCTGTTATATCCTAGCTGTGTGCATCTCATATTAGTCTCTAGTCACATCTCATTGGCAGAGAGCATGAGGAAAAGTGTGTGTGCATATGTAGGTGTGTGTAGGATCCATTCATGGAACCTCCCCAGTGTTTTTCCTAATTTAACTCCACGCAATCAAAAGCCCTGTCTGAGCTGGATCAGGTGTGTAAGAACAGAGCAAAGAGAGTGAGGAGTAAAGAGAACTGAGGTTGAGTGTAACTGAAAGCAAATCAAAGAGAAGAAGGAGCAAGAAAGAGAAACAAATGACATCGGAAATAGGGAACAGATAAAAAGTCAGAATGGTGAGATACAATTAAAGAGAAGTAGCTCTATAGGGATAGAATGGTATAAAGAGCGAGGAATTGAGGAGCGAGACGTCTTTGGCACAGTCTCTTAAATCAGACAGCTTTGATTGAAGTGTCAATCAGGCTGGAGTTCTCAGTGGCGAACTGTGAAGAGATTCCCCTGCCTTACATCCACTATTCCAACACAAGCAGGAGATTTAACACATTTAATCTGATAGACCTTTTTTCCCGTGTGGGCTGTAGAGCGGGTCCCTAAACGCTCTGCACCTTTATAATGTTTCAGATATCTCTCTTACCGACTAATTCCATTTGGCTCCAATACTAAAATGCTTTTAATCTGGAACCAATAGTGCTTACCTTTAAACTCTCCTGAAATTCAACAGCATATGCTCAACTGTTCAAGTGGTTAAATTCAAGATGACACTGTTGCTAAGCAACTGGGAAGTGTAGACAGTGAGCATTCACTAGCTAATGACCCAGGCTAATGATTTAGCTGCAAAGCCTATTGTCGAAAATTCGAACAGCACATCGAATTAAAACAAATCAATTGTGAATATCAACATTTGTCTCAGATGTATTGTTCATAGTCTTAGAAATACATTAAAGCTTATCACAAACCAAGTGCTGAGAAACATTAACGTTACACAAGTTGTAAAAAGCCAGTGAAAAGCTGTCTGAAAGTTTCAGATTTCTTTGCCATTCATTTTAAGTAAACATGGTCATTACAACAAGAGCCAGTGATGTTAAAGACATTATCAATTAATTCCAATGAAAACAGCTCAAGCAGCGCAAGTTATTTCATTTAAAGAATGTAAGCAGTGCAGGAAGTCTCCAAGATTGCAGTGAAAAAGCAAACATGATACAAATAGGACACCCTAATGTAAAAAAAAAAAAAAAAAAAAAAAAAAAACGTTAATTTTTTTTAGTAAACATTTAAATATGCAAATGCAACATGGCTGTGTATTGTGTAGTTTTATAGCGGTGCTCCCCAAACTTAGGAAAAAGCTCCATTACTAATAGAATAGAAGAGAATATAGGAAGGCATCATTCTGATTTTTTATGGCATGTAGGGCTGTCTGTCTGTTTGTGTGGCATCACATGTTTAGGGTTGACATTAGGCACTCATAAACCGGAAAAATGCTGATTAAAAAGTGAAATCTGTGGCAATTGTTAAAACATTTGCTTCATAACTAATAGTGTCCCTAGTTGCCTACTTTTTTTTTAGGTTAAATCCTTATTTAATTTCCAAAATAACTATTTTTTAATTCATTCATTTTCTAAACTGCTTAATCCTAATTATGGCCGCTTGGAGGCTGGCGACCATCTCAGCCAACTCTGGGCAAAGGCTGGGTACACCCTGAACAGGTCGACGGGCCATTGAAATAATAAGATTTTTTTTCACTAAATAAGACACACATGAAGAACTGCCCTCGCAGAGATAAAAATGCTGATCACAGAATCTTTATATCAGTACCACGTTTATTTTTAGCTATTATTTTTCTTTTAATGTCTGGTAATTATCATGTCGCTTGGTTCAAATGACCACGAGGCCCATCATTTTGTTTTATCCACGGAGGATAATGTTTTTATTTTTATCCCCAGATCACACTGTCCACATGTAGTATATAATAATGCACATGTTATTGTGTTTATTAATTATTACAATGATTACTTTTGAAACAATATTTAATATTTTTACAATTAATCTCTCTCTCTCTCTCTCTCTTCCTCTCTCTATCTCTCTTCCTCTCTCTCTCACTCTCTCTCCCTCACTCCCTCACCTCTCTCTCTAGGCTGTATGAGGGAAAGGAGCAGGGTGAGTTTGAAGATTCACTTAAGGGCCTGTTCGAGTCCATCAACAGACTAATGAAAAGTCATTACAGTACCACCCTACTGCAGCAGGTATGTGTAACTAGACATATTGTTATCCTCTGATGCTGACCAAAGGTCCTCGCAAGGATAGGAATATTTGAGAGGGTGGTCTTTGTGAGGACCTTTGTCAGAACTCCCTGAGAAAACTTTTTGTGCTTAATGTAAAATCTGCATCTAAAAAAAAAAAAAAAAAAAAAAAAAAGAAAAAAAGTTTCGGCTTAAATGTAATTATCTCACGTAATAAGACTGTTAGAGGAAGATCTCGGTGAAGCAAATAAGTGAGCTTGAGGGAAAGAGAATTGTGTGTGTGTGTGTGTTTATATGCAAGTTGCTTTCCTTGAAGAATTTATTTACTTATTAATGAATTCAGCACATGTACTCAGTGAGCCGTATCATCTAATCACACTTGGTTCCGGGTAGGCATCTTAGTTTTAACACGCCTGGAAACCTGACAAAACCTGAGATATTCACAACAGGTGATTTCAGTGTGCTTAAAACAGCAGGTTTGACACTGGTTTCTGTGAGCAGTCAAATATAAATCAACACAAATTTAAACAAAAAGTGTGTGTGTGTGTGTGTGTGTGTGTGTGTGTGTGTGTGTGTGTGTGTGTGTGTGTGCAGGTCGCAGCTCTGAAGTATTTGCCTGCCGTGCTGCATGATATTGAGACCGTGTTCGATGGGAAGCTGCTCAGGTGAGGCTGTCCCACATTATAATAAAGCAAGAAAGAAAAAAAGGAATAGAAAGCTAGACAGCCTTGCACTGAGGACTTTCAGCACACAGCATTCAGTATGGTCGGCATGCTGCACAATTAGAGTTGTCTTAGATGCTTACCAGATAATGAATGCTATTCCGATGTAATGAATGTGTTTAATTTTTGATAAAATTACAGCTGCTCTCAGGTCCTTTAGTGGCCAGGAGGGAATATGTCTTATCTCAACCACTATCTGGGAAGCTTTCTTTGGAGAATGCAGCATGAATGCTAATTTGCCTGGAGATGAGAAGTAGCAGTCTGCATTGCGGAGGGAAATTTGCTTCTTTGTGACATTGTTCTAGCCTGTTTTAAATAATGTAAAACTCTCGATATGAGAACGCTTAAGTTCCCGATCTCATCTAAGTTTATTAAAATAGAGCAAAATATGGTATGGTGCTGGTAGATTATTATAGATATAAATGCAAAATTGCAGAATGCATGTGGAGTTAAAGCAGGGGAACACAATTAACTAAGCATAAGCTCAGAGAGAAACAACCTCCATATGCCAAAGTAAGAGTAGGGAATCATTAGTGGGCAAGCCTGCTGGATGTAGATCTAATGAAAGAATTAAAAAGTTTTGAATTGGAAAGGCATCCTTTTTGCTCATTTTCTCATCTGCCCATTTTATAATGAAGATTCTTGCTAATATCCAAATAAGTTGTTCACTTTTTCAGAGACACTGTGTCTTCCAGAACCTGTTCCAAACTACTGACAGCATCTAATTCAAAACAATGGACAATTCAGTAATGAGAGACTTTTTCCTGAAATGCAAATGTTCGTTAACTTCTAACTGTATCAAAGGTATACACTGCCTGGACAAAATAAAAAGGTCACACACAAATATGTTGTTATTCTGCCTTGCTTACAGCACATAAATGTCATCTCATTGTTTCAGGAATTTTTTTTTTCCCCATTTTTCTCCCTCATTTAGTCGTTTCCAATTCCCACCCATCAACTTTTGTCTTCCCTATCACACGACCACCACCGACCAGGAAGGGGCGCAAGCAAGCACACGCCCCCTCAGTGACATGCGATGCTACCGCCCGCCTCTTTTCGAACTGTTGCGCATGAGTATTTGGGGGCGGCCTAACACACTTGGAGGGAAAGTGCTATCTGCCCCCTCATTTGAATGTGCTCACAGACGCCCATGACTGGCTGGTGATCACTGTGAGCGATAGGAAAGTGAGCGTATGTCATCCCTCCCTCCCGTGAGAACTCAGCAAATCAGCTCCCATGGACTCCCGGTCACGGATGGCTGTGGCATCAGCCCAGATTCGAACTTGCGATCTCTGGGTTGATAGTCGCGCACCTTGTCGATGCGCCACTCGGGAGCAACATGACATTTATTTCCATCCAGTGTCGGGTTAATTTTTGACCGACGTCTTGAATTAATGAGGGAAAACACTGAACCACTCCATAAAGTCTTCTCCAACACATCCCGAAAACTTGGGGTTCAGGTCAGGACTCTGGGGTACCAATACATATGTGAAAATGATTCCTCGTGCTCCCTGAACCACTCTGTCATTATTTGAGTCCCCATTTTATATCTGTGCAATAAGGGAAGAAAAGGTCCATTGATGTGATAACCTGCTCATTCAGTACATTCAGATCATTAGCTGATTTCATTTTATTGCCAAATTAATATTGCTGAGCCTCGACCAACTAGAGCAACAATGCCAAGGTGATTACATGATGTGATGAGGGCTGAATTCACTCCATGAACATATTATTGTTTTGGTAAGGCAGTGTTATGTATCTCTATAAAATGTGTGTAGTACTTATATTAGCCATACAACAAATACTAGAGTGTCCCATGCTTGTTGGTCCTGTGTTACATCCTGCCTTTGGTCCAACAGATACATTATGTTTGCAACAAATCTAAAGGATTTTTTCAACATGTGTGTGTGTGTGTGTGTGTGAGAGAGAGAGAGAGAGAGAGAGAGAAAGAGAGA
>JAOUQZ010055989.1:0-21588 GCA_028564935.1 Neosilurus hyrtlii
GGGGAGGGTTGGGACAAAATTTGTATTCAGCTAGGTCTTATTTTCGGGGTAGGGCTTATTTTGGACCGTTCTGCTGATGTAAGGGTAGGTCTTATTATCGGGGAAACACGGTATTAGGTTTAGGGGCAATCACTTTTTCACACAGGGCCATGTAGGTTTGGATTGTTTTTGTTCCTTAATAATAAAAACCTTTATTTAAAAACTGCATTTTGTGTTTACTTGTGTTTTCTCTGACTAATATTTAATGACGTTTGATGATCTGAAACATTTATGTGTGAAAAACATGCAAAAAAAAAAAAGAAATCAGGAAGGGGCAAACACTTTCACACCACTGTATCTATCTATCGATCATATCAACTGAGGAAGTTTTTCCTTGCCACTGTGGACTTGCTCATTACAGATGCATAGGCATTGTAGAAAAAATGTTTTTTTTTTTAGTTTGTTTTATTATGTAAAGCTGCTTTGTGACAATGTCAATTGAAAAAAAAAACGGTATACAAATACTCAACTGAATCGAATTGAATAGAGTTATGAGCACCTTTGTCTCATAGCAAGTAGGTGTTGAGTTTGAGCCCCATGCCCAACGAGGGGTTGGGAGTGTGGAGTTTGCATGTTCTCCTTGTACTTGCATGGGTTTTCCTCCAAGTGCTCTGGTTTCCTTCGACAGTCCAAAGACACATACATTAGGTTAACTAGATTGGATGGATAGTCCTCCCCATGACCGTAATAAAGTATAAGCAATTCAGAAAATTAAATGAATAAAATGAATTGAGTCAATACTAAATCCAAGTGCATGAACACAGTGGTGCACAGATGGTATGAGTCACCAACATCTAGAAATCCAGTTCAAAACCAGAATACATTTTAGAGGCATCTTTCAGGACTTAATATTTCATTTAAAATGTATGTAATAAATTAAATCTGCTAATAGCATTTTATACATAATTGTAGCATAGTGATTAGCACGCTCGCCTCACAAGCACCAAGGTCCTGAGTTCAAATCCAGTCCAGGCGTTTCTGTGTGGAGTTTGCATGTACTCCCCATGCTTGTGTGGGTTTCCTCCAGGTTTTTTTAGTTTCCTTCTACAGTCCAAAGACATGGTTAGTACTGTTGCCTCATAACGAGTAAGGTTTGGGTTCAAACTTTGCAGTTGACTCAGGTCTTTCTGTATGAATCATATTCCAGATACTTTAGTGTCCTCCTGTAGTCCAAAAATAAGCTGATTAGGTCAAGGGACTACTCGAGATTGGCCCTGCGATGGTCTGGTGAAATGTTCAGGGTGCATCATGCCTTCGCCCAGTGAGGCTATAACCTCCCCGCGATCGTAGAAGGAGTAAATAGTTTGGCATACGAGGGAGTGAGTGAGTGACTATTCAAAATTACCCATTAGTGTGAGTGTAAGTGTGAATAGTTGTTCATCTATTTACAGAAGCTTCACAATATGAATGAATGCACACACTTGGTTTATATGTTGGTGTAGAATCTTATGCAGGAACATAAATATGGAACTATGGCCAGAGGCAGCCATTATGTAAAATTAATCAGCATAATCTGACCAGTTAAGATGAATTGAATTTTTGTAACTGGGTCATTCTCTGAAACTGCTACCATAAATTGTGACATTCACAATCCCCAAGTTTCAATGAATTTCCTCGATATTAACCATAAATTCATGAACCATTGTTACAAAGACATTGAGAGAACTACTTCATGCACATAACTGCACTTTTATTAGTAACAAACAGGAATAAATCCGTTTGTAACATCAAATTCATCTTCAAATTCATTCACGTATGGACACGTGTCCATATTTCATACACATGACAATTCATCCCATTTGTTTTTGGTGAATAAATTAATTACGACTTGACTACGTGTGAAGTAAATACACTTCTGGAGGAATTCAATTGTACAGTGGACCCCTCACAGGAAAAATAATGGGTGGGTTCCGTATGTAACTGGTGGGGACACCACTGGTTACGTGCGGAACCATGACTTAAAGTGCGATTCTCAGTCTACAAAGTAAGAAAAACAGGAATTTCTACTCTGGATATATAATTTATATATAAATTTTAATGCAAGATTTTTATTGCAATCCGTACTATTTAGACTTTGAGCTGACACTTTGGTGATAGTATGGTATGAAACATTATTAACTAAAAAATGCTACAGGTTTTATTTTATTTTTTTCGCTTAATGTATCTGAATTATTTTGTCTGACATGTTGTATGAGTCCATGTGGTATGTTTTGGGTGGGGATTGCTCTTTTAATTCTTGAAAGTTTTTGGAAAACATTAGGTCAAAATGTGAATAATTAAATTTGACCCAGTTTCAGAGAATGACCCGACTACGACCTGCAAAGAACAGTTCCCCAGTATGTATTTTGAGTGTATGGTAATAAGTGATGTAATGTGCAGGAAAAAACAACAACAACAACAAAATGTAAGCAATAGCATCTAATTGAACAGCAGAATCTGTTGCACACATGTACACACACACACACACACACACACACACACATCATGGAAATTGGTCACAGAGGCCCAGGCCAGACTGAGATCCTGTCCAGCACTACAGGGGGTTGCATGAATGGTAGTGGCTCCATTATTTTTTTCCTTGACCCCAGGGACTCGGAGGTTTTTGCAAAAATGTTTGCACCACCATTTTTTCTGCCGGAAGGAAAATGAAAGACATCAAGTCTAGGCCTCAGTTATAGCCATTTTTCCCAATGTATAGGATTTCTCTAAAATATCCATATATCCAATATTCATAAAATCTTCCAGTAAAGTGTTTAGAAATTACTCCAAAAATTTTCATGCTTACTTAATACACGGCCCGGCCAAAAAAAAAAAAAAAAAAATAAGTCATACACAAATATGTTGTTGTTCTGCCTTTAGCCTTGCTTACAGCACATAATCGTCATGCTATTGTTTAAACAAACTTAAGCAACATGACATTTATTTCCATCCAGTGTCGACTTCATTCTCAGCGATGTCTTGAAATGATGAGGGAAAAACTGAACCACTCCATAAAGTCTTCTCCAGCACATCCCGAAAACCTTTCAATAGGGTTAAGGTCAGGACTCTGGGGTGCCAATACATATGTGAAAATGATTCCTTATGCTCCTTGAACCACTCGCTCATTATTTGGGGCCCCTATTTTATATCCGTGCCATCAGGGAAGAACAAGTCCATTGATGTGACAACCTTCTCATTCAGTACATTCAGATCATCAGGTGACTTCATTTTATTAACACATTATTGTTGCTGAGCCTCGACCGGACCAACTGGAGCAACAATGCCATGAAGATCACCTGCTGTGATCAAGGCTAAATGCACTCCATGAAAATATTAGAGTGTGCGCATTATTTTTGTTTATTTATTGGCCGGGCAGTGCACATAGTACTGTGCAAAGGTTTCTTTATTTATAAATAATTACATTAATCAAGTTTCTAGATAAAAAAAATCTATAAAGTACAGTAAACAGTAATAAATGAAACAATGTCCATATTAGGTGTAATGACCCTTAACTTTTAAAAATGTAGCAGTCACAGGTACAGTTTGTGCAGTTTTACACAATAGTGAGTTGGTTCTCATTACAGTTGGCAAAATGCAGGGACAATGAGGTCTTAAAAACAAACAACAGCATAATTTCATCTTAGATTTTCATATCCTTTAGATTTTACTTATCTTTGACCTACATCAAATGAGGTTGTAAACTGGAGGTTGTTATCTTGGAATTCGAAAAAGTCTCAGTTTTCTCTTATGGAGTGGTATAGTGGGATAAAATTATCTTCATTATTTCTCATAAGTGTGTTTTACAATATGTTAGGCAGAAAATAAACAAGGAACAGTTTATTTAACAGTTACTCTACATTGCACTCATTTAAGACAGAAATTGAGGAATTGCCCATAAAAAACATGTAACATGCTGTGAAATCTATAGCAAAGTTTATATTAATATAAATAGGGTAGCAGAGACTTTTGCACAGTACTGTGTATATTTTTCAGATAGCTTTTAAGAATGCCTTCGCAAAAAAAACATTTAACATTCTAGACTATTTGAAGAAACTTATTCATAGTTTAACAGCAGATGTGTGACCTCGCGTTCATCATTAGTGATTGATTCTATGTGTGTTTACAAACAACATTCATGTTAAGAATGTTTAATGAATTAACTTAGATTTTACAATAATAATAATAATAATAATAATGATGATGATGATGATGATTATCATGATAATAATAATAATAATATAGGCCCCAACCTCGCCACGACACTAATTAGGATCAAGTGGCTTAGAAAATGAATCGATGATTTAACGGATAATAATAATAATAATAATAATAATAATAATAATAATAATAATAATTTCCACTATGAATGAAGGCTTTTGGGACATACTGTTGATGTCATTTAGATATTTCTGCACATAACATCAAGTGAAACCAAAAGAAGTAACCACTGGGATAATCATGTACAGATCTCGAAATTCACAGCCTATACTTTATTATTTTATTGAGAGAGTGTGATGAATTTATTGTTTGCCTTGTTTGCATATATTTATTTATTTATATGTATATTTTGCTTACCCTTTTCAGGTAACTGCTCGTAGAAGTGTTGGAGTTCCTCAGGCTGGAGAGAACTGAGAACTGATGCAAAATCTGGGGATTTACCACTAAAATGCCTCTCATAAGTCGTCAAAGGTTTCATGCGTTCCTGGTTACTGATATGCTTCTGAATTACTGTAGGGACTAAAATATATATATATATATATGAAATCACAGATAGTTGAGTTCTATTGTTAAATGACTTTAAAATAAAGATCTAGTGAAACAATAAAAAATAAAATACAATCCAGCAACTGAATGTAAAACTACAACAACAACATTATTATTATTATTATTATTATTATTATTATTATTATTTGCATAACACATATTAATTATTAAATCCCAAGGTGCTCTGCTCTTGATGTTGTTGTCCTCCATCAACACCTTGATTGACCCGGTGGTGTGGCATGGAGCATTGTCCTGTGGGAAAACCCAATCCTTGTAAGTGCAGAAGGAAGCAAGTTTTCTCCAGGATAACTTTGGATATGGCTTGATTCATGTGGCCCTCATAAATAAAAATGTTCCCCAAGCGGCCATGTTGAAGTACCACAGGATCATCACAGCCCTTTACCAGATTTCACAATGGGTGCGAGACACTGTGGCTTACAGTCCTTTTCAGGTCTCCGTCTAACCATTAGATGATATGCTGAAAACTGGACTCACTGGGAGAAGACCTCACTGTAGTCCTCCACAATCATATTCTTATGGTCTTTAGCAAACTTCAGCCTGAGTCTTCTATGTTTCTCATTGATGAACCTGTTTGGAATCGTGCTTGCAGTGCACTTAACCCCAGCTGCACTTGTCCTTTTTCTTGTCGGTAACTTGATGTCATCCTGTGGTTGTTTTGTGATATTCAAAGGAGCTGACAATCATCCTGCTTAGAGAAGAGTTATTCTCGCCCCCTGCCTGTCTGTAACCTTCTTGTTCACAATATCTGCTGCTTCACCTTGTTCTCATGAAACTGCTGTCTTTTTGACGATAGAAACAACCTAACACTCACTGTATCCCTCACCCAGTAAAACCAGAATTCTTTTTCCCACTCCAAATGTTTCTTTTTAACTCTTTTGTCTTGATGAATAGATATTTTTGTATTCCAATCAAATTTAATGTGCTACTAGCATTGTTTTTTCCCATTCAAATTGGTCCTGTTGCAAAAGGATAGTGATGAACACAGCAGTGAGGGTTTTTTGGATATTTTTCCTCATTAAATTAGTTTTGTTTCAAGTACTCTAAGAATCAGTACCTCATTAAGTAAAATAAGGTGTGCTTGTGATGGAATTTCACCAAAGATACTGGAATAAAATGGCTGCCATAAATTGAGATTCTAATAAATAAATAAATTAAATAAAACAAAAAAAAACAAAAAAAAAATAAAAAATAAAAAATAATAATAATAATAATAATAATAATAACATAAAAACATTTTATGAAATTTTTCCCCTTGGAGCTACCCTATACTTACATAAATATATATGTATGTTGTATGTAATAATGTTAATTGCTAAAGCTTACCTATCCCCTTTGGTGCCTCATGGCAGGATATAGTTCCCCGAAATTCAGGTCTTTGAACAGGCTTACGATAGTTGTGCCTCATCTCAGTGTGCATGCACTGAGGGACCTCAGGAATGTGCTTAGCAGGATCTAGGGCTCGATGATTCATCATGATCCCTGCAGAGCACGTAAAATATAGCATGCAGGATAGCACAGATTTTGGTGATAAACAAGATGATATGATGAACCAGTTACATATATAATATGTATTAGTACATACAACATGAGAATAGTGCAATCTAATTGGTTCGCTACGAGGGGATTAAAGATATTATTCAGAGTGGACAGTGCTTGAATAAATATGAGGGACACTCACAGTTTGTCATGATCAGTTGGACCAGGCAGTTTTATTGTCGTGCTTTGAAGAAGGAAAGATTATTCATAAGGAGCTAACTTTAACTCTGAATACGAAACTAAAAAGCATTAGGCTAAAAAAAAATCCTGATTTCTCACCAGCACCTGCGCCCAAAAATTGGCGCTGCATCAATTTTTTTTTTTTTTTTGAAAAACCACACTCAAAACCTGTGAAAACGTGCCAGACAATATGAAAAAGACACAGAAGGCAAATTGTTATTGTGAGATTGGTTTAATCCTGTTCGAAAAAAACAAAAAAACAAAAAACTGCGTGCCACACTTTGCAAAAGGTTCAGATGAGAACACAGGTTTTTTTTTATCCGACCTTTATGAGGCATGGTTTTCTTATGCTTCTATGTAGTATATACTAAAACTTTGAATACGTTTATAAGATGCCATTAACTACACAGCGATTAGTGCTGCTTGTCACACACAGTGCTTATCTTACCTGTCTCTCACTCACTTACAATTTACTAAACTGCTTAAGCCTACTACTAGGGTCGCAGGAGCCTATCTCAGCCGTAACTGTAAAAGTCTATGTGTGTTGCCCTGCGATGGTCTAGAGAGCTGTTTACAGTCAGTGTGTGTTGCCCTGCGATGGTCTATTGAGCTGTTGTATCCTGCCGTTGCCCAGTGTCAGCTGAGATCCTAGTAAAAGGCTTAAACAGTTTAGCAAATTGTAAGTTGAGCTCTGTGTGCGACAAGCAAAACTAATCGCTGTGTATCCAATCTATAGTCTTTGGACTGTAGGAGGAAACTCTGTACCTGGAGAAATCCCATGCAAGCACAGGGAGAACATGCAAACTCCACACAGGAATGCCTGAGCCTGGGACTCGAACCCAGTGCTTTTCTGCTGTGAGGTGGATGTGCTAACCTGACCTGTTTCTTATGGTTAATATATGCAAAAAATAAACTTTTTTTCTTGAAATCTTGAATAAGTTTGTTGTTTATATTTCATTGTAGTATATGCTAAAACAATGATTTTCCTCATGTTCCGTCTCAGGGACTATTCAGTGATATCTACCTCACCTTTGACGAGTAAAATAAATACTAAACAATACATTTTTTTTAATTAAACTATTTTCTGGTTTTGAGCAAAGTTGACATTTTAGCATCTCTTGTAGTAAAGTTAATGCTCCTACCTTGAGGGATGCCCAAAAAGTCAGTTCTGTAGGTTGACTTGTACTGAGCAGACAGTGCTTTTTTTACTTCTGCTTCAGGTGGGGGTTCTTCACAAAGCTTCAGTCCAGGGATAAGCCTCCATACCATAAATCCCTGGGGGAGATAACATTTTTGTTGTAATGCCAAACTATGCATAAATACTGAATCTAAGTAAAATTTGTACTTTTAATTACTCAACTACTTCACTCACTCAGTCATTCATTCTCCAACGCACTTAATCATATCAGGGTCTCAGGTGGTTAGTACTTATTTCAGCTTACACTAGGTGAAGGCGGAGTGCACTCTGAACAGCTCGCCAGACTATCGCTGGGCCAACACTCACAAAACCATTCACTCTCACACCTAGCCTTAGAACAGCCAATTAGCCTAATGTGCATGTCTTTGGACTGTGGGAGGAAACTGGGGTACCCAGAGAAGCACTGGGAGAACATGCAAACTCCACACAGAAACGCCCGTGCACAGGACATGTACCCAGGACCTTATTGCTGTGAGGTGGACGTGCTACATACTAAGCCAACGTGCCATCAATTGTTCCACTCCAATTTGAAAATAAAGAAAGACAGAAAAGCATTTAAAAACAAAAGCAAAAAAAAACAATCTGTCCAGTTGATTTTAAAAAATTTCCACATATACAGTATTACCCACCTGAAGCTGTACTATTCATGCAAAGGCGCACAGATGCATTCTATTCACCTGGCTTGGGTGCGGGTTGTTTCTCCTATTGCCAGAGGCTGTCCCAGTCCGGATACGCTCAGGCTTAGATGGAGGTTTCCAGCAAAAGTCTTCGTTATATGCAGTAACACCAATGGGATCGGTCAGTGCATATGAATTTCTATAGGCCCTGGATGTAGATGGTCTTAAATTATAAGATAACAGAAAACACTTGCTGAACCCAATGCAATGTTCATAATATCAACAAAACACTCAATTTTCATTTTAGCTGCTTCATGTATCAGACTTGCAACATCCACAGTAATAGTATTTCACAGAGTAGCTCTGCAATTATGTTTGTGTACTTCCTATTTCCAAGTGGTAGGCATACCGTAAAACTGGAATTGGTGAACTGGGCCTGCTGGCAAAATCCCTTTGATGTGAAGTTTCGTACGGGTCCCATTTTCGGTCATCTTAAAAATAATAATCAGTAAAATGCTGTTAACTGAAGCCACCAGACATTCAAAGTCAGAGGACTAATCTTATTAAATTAATTCATAAGTAACCCAGCAATAGTTTCTGAAATTTAGGTTTTCAAATTTTGTGACAGATCAATCTTGTGCATCTTTCTTGCCATTAGCATGTATCTTTATGAGGGTAGTGCTAAACAAACAAACAAACAAACAAACAAACAAATAAGTAAGTAAATAAATAAATTAACAAACAAACAAACAACAGACAGACAGACAGACAGACAGACAGACAGACAGACAAACAAACAAACAAACAATAATAATAATAATAATAATAATAATAATAATAATAATTAATACATTTAAAATTAACTAAAATAAACTTTAAAAAGAACTAACCACAGCTTGCCATGTCTTTTGGTCTATATTGAGGTGTCCGGTCACCTTTGGATCCTCTTCTGAAACAGACGTCTCAAAGAATTTTGGTCAGTTGATAGCAGGGAGTTTCTACTGAATGCCGGTCAAAGAGAAAAGTATTTGTTTTGTTTGTTATTTGCTCCAGGAATTCTTTACCCTTTGTTAATGAACTCAAACAAATGTGTACTGCCACAGTGGGGCGAAAGTAGGGTTGTTATAGGAGACCAACAACAACAGAGACGGTGCGGAGAGACTGGTGAACAGCAGGGTTGCCAGATAGAGTGGTCGGATTTCCATTACACTTTGAAATACTTTGAAATTAACTATGAAACTGTTATTTTTCAATACTTTTTACACTATTAGTCCAACTGCTTTAACCCCTTTAACCAATCAGAGGGAGCAAGGTTAGAGCTGTAAGGTGGATGCTGTAACATCTGAAATCACAGTCTTCGAATGGTGTCAAGAGCTGCCGAAACCATATGTTGCTATCATGAAGGAGAGGAACACATTTGGAAAGCCTTCTGCAATAACTCATATTGCTGTTCAGGGTGTATCCTGCCTTCGGTCAGTATCGACTGAGACAGGTTCTAGCCTCGACGCAACCCTAATAGGATTGATTGGTTCAGGAAATGAGTAAGTGACTTATGAGTATCAGGGCTGGTATTCCTCAAGTGACATGTATTTTTTTATTCTTTCCAACCTATTCTACTAGATGATTTTATGGGTAAAATGAAGCCCTCTACTGATCAGGTGAACATAATCCTATTACTGTTATTTGTGAAAGTGTTACCAACAACTGCACCTTGAGTTTTAGATGTAATTTTTTTTGTTGGTACCTGAATTGCTTCCTTATATATCCAGGAATTTGGAAAAGGTTGTGACCCCGCAACTGTTTGTAGTACTTGAGATGAATAATGTAACATGATAAATCCCACTATGGTTTTCAGAGAAGCTACTCAATGGATTCTGCCCTTCAAAGGGTTTCAGATGATCTATTAATGGCCTCTGATGTAGACGATTGTTCAGTGTTGGTGCTCCTAGACCTCAGTTCTGCATTTGACACTGCTGATCACCATATTTTAATCAATAGTCTGCGTGAGTTGGGCGGTTTATCATTCATTGCTTTAGAGTAGTTTACATTCTACCTTAGAACCTTTTGGTTGTTTTGTGGGGTCCCACAGGGATCTGTTATTGGAACTTTAATATTTGTTCTGTATATATTGCCCCCAAGTGCGATGATAGACAACTTAGATATTGCACATCAAAGAAAAAAACTGATGCCGTCTTTGCTCCTCACATCCAGTTTGACAGTTCTTTTAAGCACAATGACGGGTTGTGCAGGTTTGTATTATACCCAAATCAGCAGTAGAATTTAATATTACAATTTTTGTAATATTGAGTTAAAGTTCAAGACAAGGTATGATTATTTTATTCATATAAACATATTTATTTATATTAGTTAAAATTTAATTCTTTGGCTAGGTGGCTATTCCAAATTACCCCCAGATGTGAGTGTAAGTGTGGACGGTTGAGTGTGTTTGTTGGCCCTGCGATAGATTTGCGAGGGTGTACCTCTTCTTCATCCTGAGTCAGCTGGGACCTTAATAGGAGTAAGGGGTTTGATATATGAATATATGAACTCCTGGGGTAATAATCTCCAGTTAATAATATCCTCATTTAATATATTTATTTAGAATCAGTATTTATAATACAAAATGTGCCTAATCTAAAGTTATGCTATAGATGTGTGACTGACAAAAAGAGGAAAATATGGTGCAGCCAAGCTATACTTAAACCTTTTTAACCATATGATTGAAGGTTTTTTTTTTTAACTTGAAATTGTTTGTGCATGGCGCCACCACCTGGTCAGCACTAATAATTACATATTTTTTTACTCTACTAATGATGAAGACATATTCTGACACAAGACTTCATCTACTACACAACCAAAAATATGTGGCAACATGGCCATTAAACTAATATGTGGGTTTTCACCAAACTGTTGCCACAAAGTTGGAAACATACCATTATATAAGATGTCTCTGTATGCTTTACCATTACATTTCCTTCAACTTGACGCATTAACACACGCCGGCATGACAATGCCCCTGTGCACAAAGCGTCCTCACACACCAATCGTGCCTGAGCTCCCTAATACTATATTTGAAGAATACACAAATCTCTCACTTACGCACTGATTTGACAAGCCGCTTAATCCCACTGGGGGCAAGGGAAGGCTGGAGCCTATCTCAGCTGACACTGGGTGAAGGCAGAGTATACCCCGAACAGCTCGCCAAGGTCAAAACACACACCCATTCACACTCACACTCACACCTAGGGGCAATCTGAAACAGCCATTTAGCCAAATGTGCATGTCTTTGGACTGTGTGAGGAAACTTGAGTACCTGGAGAAAACCCACACAAGCACATGGGTAACATGCAAACTCCACACAGAAACGTGTTAGCCCGGGACCCAACCCCGGGACCTTCTTGCTGTGAGGTGGACGTGCTAACCACTACGCCATCATGCCGCCCAATACGCAAATCTCCCTCTCTTCCCTAAAAGGTTCACGGTTGTAATAATGGTAAAGGGGGGCTAAATCTGGAGTAGGATGTTTAATAAGCACATATAGATGTGATGGTCAGGTGCTCATACACTTTTTTCAATTTCAATTCAATACAAATTTATTTGTCACATACAAAATCATACACAGTACAATATGTAGTGAAATGCTTCCTAAAAATTGAAGAATTAAAAACTATCAATATCAAGAAGACAAAGAAGAACAATATAATTATAACTATTTAAGGGACTTTATAGTTAAGGTCAATATAAATTATCAATATAAAATTTTTTTAAATATATTTTTAATAAATAATACATTAAATATAAAATAATCTCTAAGGGAGAGACCTGGCACCCTGCGAAGGAAGCTCATTTCAGCCGCTTGTCTTCACGATCTCATTCTTTCGGTCACTACCCAAAGCTCGTGACCAAAGGAAATGGTAGGAATGTAAATTGACTGGTAAATTGAGAGCTTTGCCTTCCGGCTCTTCACCACGACGGACCGGTACAAGCTCCACATTACAGCAGAGGCTGCACCAATCCGCCTGTCATTCTCCTGCTCCATCCTTCCCTCACTCGTGAACAAGACCCCAAGATACTTGAACTCCTTCACTTGGGGCAAGACCTCATTCCGGACCCGGAGGGTGCATTCTACCCTTTTCCGACTGAGAACCATGGTCTCGGACTTGGAGATGCTGATTCTCATCCCAGTCGCTTCACACTCAGCTGCGAGTCGCTCCAGCGAGAGCTGAAGATCCTGGCTTGATGAAGCCAAAAGGACAATGTCATCTGCAAAAAGCAGAGACGAGATCTTATGGCCACCAAACCAGAACCCCTCAACACCTTGACTGCACCTAGAAATTCTATCCATAAAAATTATGAATAAACACACCCTCTGGTCCCTTTTCTTAAAAGGGGAACTACCACCCCAGTTTGCCAATCCAGAGGTACGGCCCCCGATGACAACGCGATGTTGTAGAGACGTGTCAACCAAGACAGTCCCAGAGCCTTGAGGTATTCAGGTCGGATCTCATCCACCCCCGGAGCCCAGCCACCGAGGAGCTTTTTAACTACCTCAGTGACCTCAGCCCCAGTGATAGGCAGACCCCCCTCTGAACCCACAGGCTCTTCCTCTTCCACAGAGGGCGTGTTGGTGGGATTGAGAAGGTCCTCAAAGTATTCCTTCCACCTCCCAACAACATACCCAGATGAAGTGAGCAGCTCCTCACTTCCACTGTAAATAGTGTTTGTGGAGTACTGCTTCCCCCTCCTGAGGTGCCGGATGATGGTCCAGAACCTTTTCGAGGCCAACTGATTTTTCCAGGCCCTCACCAAACTCCTCCCACACCTGAGATTTTGCTTTGGTGACAGCCAGGGCTGCAGTACGTTTGGCCTGTTGGTACCCATCCACTGCCTCAGGAGTCCCACAGGCCAAAAAAGACCTGATAGGCCTCCTTCTTCAGCTTGACAGCCCCCCTCACTGCAGGTGTCCACCTCCTGGTTTGGGGGCTCTACTTGGATGTGGTGGTAGCTCTGCCGGAGGTGGAAGTTTAAGGCCCTTCTGACAGGAGACTCAGCCAAACATACCCAGGAGACCCTAACTACACGCTTGGGTCTCCCAGGTCTGGAGGGAGCCTCCCCCGCCATCTAAGCCAGCTCACCACCAGGTGGTGATCGGTTGACAGCTCAGCTCCTCTCTTCACACGAGTGTCCAGAACATGCGGCGGCAATTTCAATAACACGACTACAAAGTCGATCATCGAACTGCAGCCTAAGCTGTCTTGGTGCCATGTGCACTTGTGGAGACCCTTATGTTTGAACATGGTGTTCATGATGGACAAACCATAACGAGCACAGAAGTCCAACAGCGAAACACCATTCGGGTTCAGATCGGAGAGGCCGTACCTACCAATCACACCCTTTCAGGTCACACTGTCATTGCCCACATGGACAATGAGTCTCCCAGGATGACGAGAGAGTCCCCGGGGGGAGCGCCCTCTAGCACACCCCCTAAGGACTCCATAAAGGGTGGGTATTCTGAACTGTTATTTTGTGCATTAGCACAAACAACAATCAGGACCCATCCCCCCACCTGAAGACGGAGGGAGGCTACCCTTTCATCCACCGGAGAGAACCCCAACATGTGGGCACCGAGGCGGGGGGCAACAAGGATGCCCACACCGGTTCACCACCTCTCCCCATGAGCAACTCCAGAATAAAATAAGGTCCAGCCACTCTAGAGAAGGGTGGTTCCAGAGCCCACGCTATGTGTTGAGGTAAGCCCAACTATATCTAGTCAGTATCTCTCAACCTCATGCACCAGAGAGGTGACATTCCATGTCCCAAGAGCCAGAGTCTGTAGCCAAGGATCGATTCAGCAGAACCCACGCCTTCGGCTGCCTCCCGGGTCACATTGCACCCAACCCCTATTGCCCCCCCACAGGTGGTGGGTCCATGGAAGGGCGGACCCATGTCTACTCTTCGGGCTGGGCCTGGCCAAGCTCCATGGGTAGAAGCCCAACCACCAGGTGCTCGCCTTCGAGCCCCTCCCCAAGGCCTGGCTCCAGGGGGGGAACCCGGTAACCTGTATCCGGGCAAGGGAAACTGTGTCCTTGAAATAATTGTGCTCACAGAGGTCTTGTGAACCACGCTTAGTCTGGACCTTCACCTAGGAGTTGTTTGCCTTGGGTGACCCTACCAGGGGCATATTGCCCCTGACAACATAGCTCCCAGGATCATTAGGACACGCAAATCCCTTCACCATGATAAGGTGGCGATTCAAGGAGGGGTCATCATCACCGTTATCAAAACACCAAAAAGAAATAAAAGCAGAAGGGGAAACTAGGAAAAAAAGAAACGAGTAAGAGAGAAAGAAAGCTAACTTGGCATAATTAATAAATAAATAAATAATGACAAATATATGATTTGCTGAATAGATATCGTCTCATTTCTTTTTATAAAATGCTTTATCCTTTAATTAGTTCATAGGGAGGCGGGAGCCCAACCCAGCAGACACCAAGCAAAGGCAGAGTGCACCCTGAACAACTCGCAAGGCCAACATACACACACAACCATTTACACCTACATTCAAATCTAGGGGCAATCATGAATATCCAGTTAGCCTGCTGAGCAATTATATTTGAACTGTGGGAGGAAATCGGAGTACCCAGAGGAAACCCACGCAAGCATTGGGAGAACATGCAAACTCCACACAGAAATGTCCTTCATGGTGTGAGGCAGATGTGCCACTATGTCACCATGCCACCCAGGGGATAATTCAGTAAATGTGTTTTTTTTTTTTTTTTTTTTTTGTTATGTTATTATTTTGAATCATTATTTTATACCATACTAAACTGACCTTTTCATCATTTTAAAATTGAATAATTTAGAACATACCGTATACACACACACACACACACACACACACACACACACACACATACACACACACACACACACACACGTCATGTTGAATTTCAAACGTTTAGTTGCTCATTCTTGGATGTGAAATTCCATTTTAGATTTGATCTTTTACAAATCACAATATTCAGTCCGGAAATCCTGAACAAAATGTAACCTTTTTGTGAGAGAAAAAGAAAATGCAGAAGGAACTTGAGAAATAATAACTGACAAGAAGACTGCTTGAAACACACACACACACACACACACACACACACACACACACACACACACACACACACAAAGTAAGAAAGTAGCAAATAAAAAAGAGGAAGGCAGATAAAAAGATAAATTACAGGAAGTTCGTTCAGTTTTAAACAGAAACATGTTGCTGGGGCTGTTGGCTAATTTACTGTGATATCTATGAAGACATCTTCATCAGCAACTACTTCTGTTTCTGACCAGCAAACCAGACGGAGGTGAAATATACATTTGCTGCCCTATACAGACATTTAAGATCACTTCCCAGAGAAACACTGTTGAGCTCTCAACATTCTAGCACCCCAAAAACAATACAATTCCTTATCTGTAATACAGTAGCACACTTCTATTTAAGGTCATAAATATGAGTCCCCTGTCTCAATTGTTCCACTGATATCTGTGCTGCGTATAAAGCTAACATGTTAGCTCATTATGAAACGAGCTGGCTAGTGTTAAAATAAATGCTTCCCATTGGTGTATTTTAGCAAAACATGAATAGACAGCTAATTCCTAGATACATACATATGGTATCAAAATATAGGCTAGCAAACTGTCTCATTTGACAGAGAAGGACTGTTATTTATCATAGCAAAATTGCTATAAATAGCCAGTTAGCTTGGCATGTAGTTTGGTCCTACATTGATCAAAAGACAACTAGCTAAAAGTTACCTCTGTAACTTTCCCAGGTAGCAAACTGGATTCTGTTTTGGGATACAGCACAGTGATGGCCCTCAATTTTTACCAACTGTGATAGCATTAGCTGGTATTATGTTCCCTTCAGTTTGGGCTTTTGTATTTTTTTGTATTCCACCATCGATGCCTGTAGTTGTACTAGTACTGGACTAGTGCTAGCAAAGCAGCACATTTCATAAAAGCTCTTCCAATAATGGTAGAAAGGAGGGTTTAAAAGTCAAAATTATACTGGACCAACAGTATACCCATCACTGGCATAGCAAAATAGCTGTTGGTGGCTCTACAATGGTTTATCATCAGTTTATTGCTCTAGTAGAGAGAATAATCCATAGCAAATCCTCCTGTAGCAAAACCTTCTAGTAGTTTCTGATCACAAATTAACCCCTGGGAGTTGGAAAGAAAATATGATTTTGTACAGTTCATTTATTAGTTGCAGACTAGTCATCTCTTTGTATTCTGAAATATCACGTAGCCAGTTAGGTTTAGATTTTGACCTGCTGTTTATTTCTAAAATTGGGCAGTTATTGCCTACAGTATGATATCCATTAAAAACCTGAATTCATTCTTGCCTGAAGTCCTTGACATTTGAAACAGACAAATGACAATGCTATTACAAACATCCATGTTTCCATACTTCTACAGGGATGCCGTCTCCACTTGGAGCTCTGCCATCTTTCAAGCCCTTAACTGCTCTCGTCAGCTCATCCATGGATGGAGTCTTATCAAGGCAGGTGCTGATGGAACACTGCTGTATGTTGTCAAATGCTTCTTGTGCAATCTCCCCCAGGATATTTAGAAGATTCTGGAAGTGTTCACTCCATCTTGCCAAAACTCTCTTGTTATCTGAAAAAATCTCCTTCCTGTCTGCTGACTTCAGTTGGACAGGTCCTCTTTTCTGGGAGCCCCAAACCTCCTTGAGGCCACTATAGAAGCCGTTCATGTCATTTCTGTCTGCAGCTCCTTGTAGCTCTTTTGCTTTCTTGTCCCACCATGTGGTCTTCAGCGACCGAGTATACAGCTGGAGTTGTCTGCAGACCTCCTTGTAAGCTGCAACAGTTGATCTGGTGCTCCTTGACTGCAGTTGCTTTGTTGGGCTTTCCTAGTTTTCACTCAGGGCAGCAATGTCAATCCTGTACTTTGCCAGTTCCATTGCCACAAGTGCAGTGCGTCTTTCTGGTCTAGCGGCCTCTTCTCTGTCAAGAAGTGTCCTGACATTCCACTGGGCAACTGTCAAGGTCTTGGGTGGTCTTCCATGCTTACTTTTCACTGGCGACGGAAGATCATGCCGAGCAGCGTGGTCCTTGGTAACCCGGGCAGCGACCGATCCAGTATGGAGTTTCTTTTGGTGTTTTATTTTATGGAAACTGCTTGCAAAGGGGGATCTTTAGTGCTAATAGCTTTTGCACGTTCTAGCAACACTCTCGGGGAGTTAATAATAGCTCTATGCTGGCAAGAACGTGTTGAGACAGGAGTAGACCATTAGTCCCTGCAGCGGATGGCCGGGAGATTACGGGGGTTTCGTTGATCAGCCGCCCTCAATGCTTCCACTTTTGCATGTTTTCTGTCAGGGTTTTCTCCCTTAGCCTTTGGTTCTGCTGAGAACCTACCCACAAGGCAGTGGCAGACTACGCATGGCAGGGATGTCTGTGTCCCTGAGGTGTACATTTCTGTACCCCACATACCACATAGGAATGTTATAATATATTGATTATTGATCTGGATATTATTTTATTATCTGTATGTTTTGAGATATTAGTATGTTTTAATTAGCCTAGATGTAAATTAGACACCCGTGTGTGCTTTCCAATTCAATAATGTCTTTCTGTTTAACTTAGTCTGAAATTATAGATTTCAGATTATTAATTAATTATAGATTTAGATAAAATATATAGTCCTTGTATCGTTATTATAAGAAATGTTCTCATTTCAATATCTGTGTTAAAACATCTAGTGGCTGTTCTGTTTGAAAGGAATTCTACAGGAGGCCTGGCGTAGTACCCTGAACAATCTTCTATTTTGTGAAATCAGTTGTTTTCAGCACCGTTAGGCCTGTGCGATGATGTTTACCATCTTAAACATAGAATAGCAAATTACGGGGCACATTTCATAGAATCCCTGCCAACAGTGGTAGAAAGGTTTAAAAGTCAAAATTATAATGGGCAAGCATTTGAAATACCCATTGCTGGCACAGTAAAATGGCATGTTGGCTGCCTGCTAAGATCTAAAACAAAAGCATGATGGTTTTAATGATGGTTATGAAAGATCATACTAGTTTACTTCAGCTTTTATGTTTTAGTTGTTACCAATGTATGCACAAAATTGTGGCCTAATAAACATATTTAATACTTAAATAACCAAACTGGCTTACCACATCAAGAATCTCTACTGCCTGTCTCACACACACACAAACACACACACAAACACACACATATGCACGCACACATGCACGCATACACATACATATATCCACCCAGAACTGTACAAGACTACAGGAACTGAACTGTACAAAATTATCTGTCCGTCTCTCACACGCACACCACATCTATCTCCCTCTCTCTCTCTCTCTCTCTCTCTCTCTCTCTTTTTCTTTTCGAATTTGATCCTTGTTGTATGTTCATGTAGCACCTGGTCGTGGGGAAACGTTGTTTCGTTTTAATGCGGCTGGGACACATGTACCGTGCATGCTGCCTACATTGAAAGCTATTCATTTCATTGTTATGAAATCAAATGGAGCTGAATTTGTTAAATATTAGTTGCAATCCATTTTTCATCGCCAATTAGAAGTTATAATTATTCATTCATTCATTTTCTGAACAGCTTAATTATAATTAGACAGCAATGGTTCTTTTACATGCCTCTCACCACAGACAGTGAGAGACATGGCCGGACTTTGATAACCCAGTTGGCTGCACTGGGGGGGCAGCAGTGACAACCCGCTGATAGAAGGGCTTGAACCCCAGACCTCCGGATCAGTAAGCTAGCACCCTACCACCGGGCCACCACTGCCCTTATAAGTTAAAAAGTTGTATCGAATTCATAGAATCCTGTTTTTAAAAAATAGATAGATTTTCATATGTGGGATTTTTTTTGAAAGTTAAATGCATTCAAGTGCCTTTTTTGGCACTCTGAATTTGTCCAAAAGAACAGGCACAGTAGTGCCCACAAGCACTCTGGTATTATTGCAATGGCCAACCAGTGATGTGTCTATTATGAAACCAAATATCAGGAAGCCTTCCAGACTTACATAATTAAGGGTTTCGTCTTTTTATTCACGCAATTTTTTTCTTATTGGAAACTACATGGGTGGTACAGTGACAGGAGTGGTTAGCACATCCATTACACAGCAAGAAGGTTCTGGGTTCAAATCTGGTGCTCAGTCATTTCTGTGTGGAGTTTGCATGCTCTCCACATGCTTGTGTAGGTTTCCTCTGAGTACTCTGGTTATCTCCCACAGTGCAAAGACATGCACGTTAGGCTAACTGACTGTTCCAAATTGCACCTAGCTGTGAGTCTAAATGTGAATGGTTGTGCATGTTTTGGCCCTGCAATGATCTGGTGAGCTGTACCCTGCCTTCACCTAGTGTTAGGCTGAGAGAGGCTCCAGTCTCACCGCTACTCTTATAGCAATAAAAGGTTGAGGAAATGAGTGATTGAGTGACAAATATTTTTCACTGATCATCAGGAAATTGTTCTGATAATCAGTGCATGAAAAACACAATTTATTAGTTTATTTATTAGTGATGCCATGACTTTTAAATATTTAATGTTTTTTTTCTTTCTTAAGTCTTATTAAGAGCAACTAAATCAACTCATAAATAAACTTATTAACCATACGAGAGAAATAGAATGATTTCGTTTATTGTTTTCACTGCATGATGTATGGATGCTACTTTGGATATGTTGGATGTAGTTCTATATATTATTTAATATTGTTATTAATTTATTAATGGCTGGTGCTGTGCATCAAATATTTAAATTAGCTTCCCTGTAGTTAAGTATTATTTCTGCAAAATAAAATATGTTTACAGTTTTATTACAGATCATTTCTAATTTCAGATGCGTACGGATGAAGTGGGTCTTCAAAAGGTGGATGAGCTGATAAGGACATATCGTCACTCCTGTGCCTGGTTCCTCGGCCCCTTTTATAACCTCGTACGCCTTTTCCATCCTGACTACATCAAACCATTGCTTCTTGCCTCTGGTAAACACTATTGGACTAATATGAGTGACATTCAGTACCTCACTTGCTAGTGTTACTGTTTATAGTCAGTTGTTCAAACATTTAATTACTCATCATTTATTCTCCAGAATTTATTAAACTTTATTATACCTTTATTTGGGGGCAGCCATAGCTAATGGTTAGAGAAGTGGCTTTGGGACCGGAGGGTTGCTGGTTCGATTCCTGAACCTGCAGGAAAAATGGGTGTAGGGGGGGAGTGAGCTGTGCCTTCCCTTCCTCCACATTCATGGCTGAAGTGCCCTTGAGCAAGGCACCTAACCCCCAACTGCTCTTCGGGCACCCCCGATGTGTGTGGTAGCCCACTGCTCCGAGTGTGTGTGCTCACTTTGGATGGGTTAAATGCAGAGGCAATAATTTCCCTTGCGGGATTAATACAGTAAATAAATAAATAAATACGTAAATAAGCCAATCTGCTGTAAAGGCTGGCCTGGCGAGCTGTCCAGGGTGTACTCTGCCCTCACCCAGAGTTGGCTGAGATGGGCACCAGCCTCCCCGCGACCCTAATTAGGATTAAGCGGTTCAGGAAATGAATGAATGAATGAATAAATGAACCTGCTAAAAACATGCTAAATCTACTTTCTCATCCTGTAAATGTCCCTGGGGAAACTGATATATAATTAAAACAAATTTTAAGTAGATCCTTACTAGTCTGAGGTTAAATTATAAGAAAAGGCAGTATACATATATTTTTATTTATCATGATTATAGTTTTTTTATATCACTATTATATTAAATGAACAGTATATACAGCTAGGTTTTGATAATTCAGTGGAATGTTGTTTCAGTAGAACGATCTGGATTTGACATTATATCACAAACTTTCTAACATGTTCAGTAACTCAATACCAGCAGCTCAGATATTTTTAAATACAATAAACTGATTCTACAGAATAATTTTAACATAGTTGTTCATGTTTGTTTTTTTCCACCAGCTTCCATTACATTTAAAGATGAGCTGTTCTATGGGTTTATGAGACCATGGCTTGGTAAGAATGCCCCCTTTTTGCTTTTCACACACACACACACACACACACACACACACACACACACACACACACACACACACACACACACACAGACAAAGGCCTAAATCCATACCAGTGAGCAGGTAACGTGAATAACATTATTACACTTATGTAAAAACATATATATATATATACGCAGTTAGGGGACATACATGTGCATGA